>PVJH01037960.1:0-17525 GCA_004026705.1 Nesogale talazaci | reverse complement strand
TCTTTGCTTTTATCTGGGCATCATTGACTATGTGATTTATTCTTGCCCATCTTTTCTTTGGAGGAGGAGGAGTCCATTCCTTTAGAGATAGGCCAATTAGACAGTAGTCATTGTGTTTGCTATATTAGAAACAGGCGACATGTTATGTTCATCTTTGAAAAGCTCCTTTCTTCTGCTGCTGATCTTATAGCAATTGTTCTGACCATATTTTTAGCTCTTTGAACACTTTCTGGAATTGCAGCATTCACTCATCATCTCTCATGGGAATTTGGGGCACCACGCAAAGCTGAAATGAATGACAGCGCATCACCCTGTGGTGGTTTGGCAATTTTTCCTCTCTACATTTTATATTTACTTACTGAAGTCACAAATGCAAGGAAATAAAAGTGTAACATTTCATCAAAAATATAATGAGTTTTGTGAAATGAATAAGTAAATATTAGAAGCATAGGTCTGTCTAATTTTTTATAACTATGATGGAATGAACATTACCAGAGGTTCTTAGAATATGCTGTTGTATAGATGAGTGTCATAAAACAGTAAGTAATGTCAATTTTTGTGGTTTCCACTTTGGGTGGTTTCCCAGCTGCCCACCTTACAGAGAACCCTGAGCTCAAGTGCCATTTTAATACCTGGTTCAAGAAGCACAATAGAATATTCAATAGAATATTAGATATTTGTTCTGGTGAAGCAGATTGAACTGGCTGAATCCCCCGACACACACACACACACAGAGATGAAGATTTTTTTTTTTTGGTCAGGAAAAAAGGAATAAAAAAGTGATGAATTATTTTGAAGTCCTGAAAAGTTTGTGGAAAAGCTTCATTGTCTTTTCATAGTCCTGCAAACTTTTTGAATCCCTGACTATATGCATATATATACATACAGTATATGCACACATGTACTCAGAGATGCAATGATAAGGAAAATCCTCACCTCCTGCCATCAAGTGGATTCTAATTCTGAAGACCTTCTAAGGCAGTGGTTCTCAACCTTCCTAATGCCAAGGCCCTTTCAAACAGTTTCTCATGTTGTGAGGACCCCCTAACCATAAAGATATTGTCATTGCTACTTCATTACTGTCATTTGCTACTGTTCTGAGTTGGGTGACCCCCCATGAAAGGGTTGTTCGACTCCCAAATGGGGCACGACCCACAGGTTGAGAACCTGCTCTCAGGGTTTTCTGAGACCATAAATCTCGACAGGTATAGATTCTGTGGGGAATGACTGGTGGGTTTGAACTGCATCACCTCCAGGGCTCACACACATACCTGTGTACAATGGGATGACACGATGGATAATGAGTTTGTCTGCTAACTCCAGGGTCAGAAGTTTGAGCCCACCCACCAGTGATTCCAAAGAAAGGCCTGCATATCTACTGGGGACAGAAAGGCCTGTGGAGCACAGTTTTATTCTGACCCACCTGCACCACTGTGTGTTGGGATTGATATGACAGCCAGAGGCTTCACTGGTTGTCAATACCTCTATTTATCTATATGATAGGTTATTTAGCCACCAATAGAAATGAAGTTCTGATATGCGTGGTGTAACATAGGTGAGTCAGTGAAAAGACACTGGGCTAACTGCAATAAATCAGACACAGATGGAGAAATATGTGGTCCCATTTATAGGAAATAGTTAAAACGGGTAAATGAATCAAGGCAAAAGTTTGTTAGTGGTTATAAGAAAGGAGTTTTTAAAAAAAGCAAAACAAATATTTGTAAGGCACAAATGTTGGTTGTTTCTGAAAAAAAGATCTCCTATTACTCTATTATATCTCCTAGAGTAATATCCTATTACTCTAAGAAAATGATCCATTTTAGGCCAGTTCACTTCAGACTTCTGCAAATATAAACATCCGATTCTATTTCTTACCTGAGACCCTTCTTTTTTCTTTCTCTGGTAGTCTAGTTTGGGTGGGTGACTCTGATGACTCAGTACCTTTGAGAAACTGCTTTGCATTCTAATTTACCCGAATGCAAAGACATACAGAGGGAGAAGTGATTTTGGTGGTCTTTCACTGTTTAGCCCGTTCTGATTCACAGGAACCCAAGAGCACTGGGTAGAACTGCGCCTAAGGGTGTTCAGAGGCTGTTCATCTGTACGGGAGCAGAAAGCCTCATTTTTCTCCCACAAAGCAGCATGTGGTTTCAAACTACCAACCTTGTGCTTCACCACCTGATTATAAACTGCCATGCCACCAGGACACTTTGGTTTCTTCCTCCTGCTTCTGCCCCCAGCCTCTATCCACCAATAATACAAATAAACCACCACCACCACCACCACTTCTACCAAAAAACTAAGTCGGTAACAACAGTGGGTTAAAACTTCTAAGAGTAAAAACTTCCACACAAACTAAAGGCAGCCATGATTAGGGATGACAGATGGGATGTTTGTCAATGGCTGATGTGTTAGTCTGGGTAGACTATAGAAACAAATTCATAAGCATGAATATGGATATAAGGGAAAGGTCTATATGCAAGAGGAGTAGAACATTGAGAAAGCATCCCATCCCAGTCCAATTCAAGGTCATAAGTCCAATATTAGCCAATATGTCCGATCCTAGTCTATAAAGAATCCTTCAGACTCACGAAGCACGTGCAATGACACCAAGACAATCACAGGCCAGTAGGTGCAGAGTCTTGTGTATCCAGTGGCAGTAGAAGCATCACAGCGTTGGCAGGGGTCTCCTCATGGCCCCTCATTTCCAGGTCTTGGTGGTAGAAGCATCTCAGCACTGGCAGGGATCTCTTTGTGGCTTCCCAAGCATCTCTATACTGGCAAGAGTCTCCACGTGGCTTCTCCAGCCCCAGAGGTTTGGTTCCATCAGGGTAAGCTCCTGAGGCTTCTCCTCCAGCTCCTCCAGTCTCCATGACTCAGGGTCTATATCATGCTGCCATGTTGTCTTGTCGGTAGACCGTCTCTGAGACTAGTCAAGTCTCTCATCGCCAATTAGGAAGTACTGTGAGACTTCCCAGAATTCTCAGGAGAAAGCCATGCCCACACAGAGACCTCATTGGCTATCAGCAGATTGACAGGCTAGACTCCACCCCTACACTTCCAGTGCTGAAATTGACACTGGTCAGTGACTGTACAGTTGATGAGGGAACTTCTTGAAGCGTGTTCTTCATGTGTCAGCTGGATGTGGGAGGGCAGATGTGGGTAGCCTGTGAAAAGAGCTGTCAGGCACTCTTCTGAGAGGGAGTGGACAGAGCAGTTTCTTCTTCCCCAATCCATTCCAGGCTGGTGGTAAAGGCCCAGTGGTAGAGGCCGGCTCAGAACTCGTGTATTATAGATCTGTTGGGGTCTCTGAGGTGACAGCAGGGATTCTCAGCTGTTCATTCTGGCTTCCTGCGCCCCTTACCCCCACCCCGAGTTTCCCTTTCCTTCTTAGATAAACTGATTCTGAATCCACAGTGTAACAAGATCCCCAGGTGACTCTTCTGTACACCTGGGGATTTTATAAAAATCACCTCGGCCTCTATCAGACTGACCAGGGATCTATGTGACCCATCCAAAGCTCTCTAAGAATCACCTAGGGCTTGTGTTAACACGGAGCTTTGGATTCAGTCTAGCTGGGGTGGAAGTGCACATTCTCGGCAGGGGGTCAGGCCAGAATGAAACTTTCAAAGTCCTGGTTCAGAGTGGGTGACAGATAAACCCAAGGTAGTCTTTCTAAATGCACATGGGCCTCGGCCCTTCTTTGTTTGCTGCTTGAAATGCTATGAACGTGTATTGGCTCTCAGTAGTAGTTCTATGCCTCTGAAGGGAATAGTAACACACGATACAGACGTTGTCTCTTCAAATAACGTCCCAACTTGGAAAAATCTAACAATTGCTTTCCATAAGTAGTTTGTTCATTCCTTTGCTTTCCTGAGACACTAGCATTTCAGGATGACTCATTTTCAGAACACCAGAGGGGTGGGTTTGGGGGAAGTGCCAGGAAAGTCCAAGTCAGGGCTTTGCTGGTTCAGTCTAAGGAGAAGATGCAGCTGTCTTAAATAATAGATAATAATAATAATAATATACTTCATGTGTATAGTGCTCTATATTTGCAAAGCTCTCTCCCATTTATTATTCTGCTTTGGCAGGAAGTGGAACAGCTAACACTCATGGTCCATGATCAATATGCAACTCTCCGAGAAGGATGACAGAGGATGGATCTAAACTAGTTAACCCAAGCTAGTCAATCTAATTGGTTAATCTCAACTTGTTAATCCGAGTTCATTGGACAAGGGCAGAATGGGTAGCATCGTCCCTTTAGGACAGGTGCTCATTTTCTGATTCCAAGGAAATGAGACCGAAGCTGCCTTTCCCGGTGTCTGGTGTGAGCAGAGAGAGTTGCTGAGTCAGTCAGCCATATAAGCAACACTTTGGGCTGTGGGATAGGCTCAGAGTTTGGAGAGTTTATATCTCACTGTTTCTATCTTGCTATTGTTAACTGTCCGATAAGTTGAAAGAAAGTTGGTAAAAAGTATGTATCTACGTTAACTTATGGAAGATAAAACTTGAATTGTATCTCAGGATGTGGCTGGTGAACCGAGGGGTCCAATTGTCCAGAAGGATGCTCCGTGATGGGCCAGCTGCAGAGCAGCAGCTCTCGTGGCAGTCATCAAGTGTTGAGTTCCACGCTAGTGGCTATTACCCACACGTTATCCTATTTGCTCTTCAAACACTCCTCTGAAGTGGCTACTGTCATTTGTTTTATTTTACAGATGAGGATAGACTGAAGTTTCGAGAGAGAAAATAATTTCCACAGACCCCTTATCTTGAGAGTGGAACCCATGAGCTGCCTGACTTTAAAGCTCAACAGGCTTGCTCTACTGCGCTCTAGTTCAGCACTGAATGAAGCTGGTGGAGGGAGGACTCTGGGTGGGCTTCCACTGAGAGGGGCCAGAATCAGACTCAGGTTTCAGCCATGTGGGCTGGTGATCACAGTCAACACTCCACACACTAAGTTAGACACAGGAATGTTAAGCTAGCAACGGGCTTTAATCTTGGCAGTATCAAAAACTGAAATGAAAGATGAATTTCACAATGTGTTTTCTTTTACATTCAAGCCCCATTTCCTCCCTAGAGACCATCTCCAGGTTTCAAAGGAGCATCCTCCCTAGATACATTTTTAAGTCAGAGTTGGGGGTATGTTGGAACAGGAGTGTAAGAGAAAGGGGCCCCTGGGTTAGATATTGGACTGTTGACCACAAAGTCAGCTATTAGAGCCCACTAACTGCCGTGCTGGAAAAAGATGAAGTTTCGGTCTCCCATAAAGAGTTACAGTCTTGGGGGCTGAGCCCCGGTGGCAAAGTGGTTGTGAGCTGGACTGCGGCCCACTGGATTGGAGGTTCAAATCCAGCAGCAAGGCTGGGCCTCCTACTCCTACCACCAGAGGGCAGCGAGCCCCCACCCCCCCAAAACAGCAACAACCACAACCACAACAACAACAAAAGAGTTACAGCCTCGGAAACCCTAAATCACAACACTACTCTGTCCTATAGGCTCCCAAAGAGTTGGAATGAACTCAATGGCAGTGGGTTTGATTTGTCATAGTGCAAGGAAAAGGGACTCTGATGGCCCTGTGGGGTAGGGATTGGGCTGCGAGCTATAAGGTTGGCAGTTGAAGCCCCCTGAGCTCCACAAAGGAGAAAGTTGAGGCTTTTTGCTCCCATAAAGATTTACACCTATAGAAACCGACATAGGAGGGATTGGTATGAGCCTGAATTGACTTGATGGCAGTGGGTTTTCATTAGTTCAGACTCATAAGCTGCCTGATCTAAAACTCGCATGTACATCAAGCGAAGGTGACCATGAGGGAGATGCATTGTCGGTAGCGTTGTTCAATCCTTTCCAAAAAATCCTTGGGTCAGTGCCAACTCATGGTGACCCACTGTGTCAGGGTCGAACGGCCTCTGTGGTTTCCCAAGACTGTAACTCAAGATGGACGTAGGAAACCTAGCCTTTCGCCAGAGTGGCTGGTGATGTCAAACTGTCACCTTGCAAAGAGAGGAAAAATGGGCCTACCACTGAGTGGCAAGTACAAATTGTTTCTACGGCCTGTGTCAGTTTCAACAGTGGATTGCTGCATTCGAGACTCTTGTTGAAACAAGCCTTCTGTGACTATGCTTCCTTGCATTATAACTTTGCCACTTCTTCCATATAGAGGCGGAGTGTATGTCTCTGTGCTCTTGAATCTGGGATGCTTTTGACAAATAAGAGGATTATGTAAGTGATGTTGTATGTATTTCAGAACGTAGGCCTACACGACCTTGTGGGATTTGCAGTCATAGTCTTGAAACATTGAAGACTGTGAATAATTTCATCATAACCTCTTAGAGGATGAGAGACAATGTGGAATACATTGAAGACTCTGTTAAGGGCTAGTACCAACTTTCAGTCATGCCATGGGGCCATTTTTGACTCTCTAACTTCAGTCAAGCCAGCAGTTGAGACCTGCATCAAGAATCATCGCAGTAAGATGAGAAGAACAGCTTAAGTTGCCAACTCACAGACTCATGAGCATTTAAAAAAATCATTTTGGTGGTAAATCCTTATGTTGAGAGGCTTGTTATGCAACTATCATTAATGGAAACTTTAAACCATACAACATTTGGAAGCTATTTTCATAAAAACCCTATAAGGTGAGCTGGTATTAGAACCTAGGTCTTGATAATAGTCTAGCCCAAGTTCCAGTCCTCCTTACTTCTCTTGATTAGATGGGAAAAAAAAGCTTTCATTACAAAGTAGAATTAGTTATGTACTTAATAGAATTGGATGACAAATATTCAGCACACGTATTAAGTAACCATTTAAACATGTTAGGAAAAGGTACAATTAAAACAATCTATTGAACCCCTAAGAAGCACTGGTAGTCTTGTGGGTTTTACGTTGGACTGCTAGCCACAGGCTAGTGGTTCAAACCCACCAGCCACCTCATAGGAGAACGATGAGGCTAACGAAGACCACCAAGAGTTACAGTCTTGGAAACCCACAGGGCCAGTCTGACCCTGCAACAGAGGGTCACTATGCGTTAGACAAGGGCACCGTGCTCCCAGGCTGTGAAGCATCATGCCTTTTCTTCTTTACTGGAGGGCTGGGTTCAGGAGTTCATTACGAACCCTGGGAAGGACTACCCAGGAAGACATAATTATTAGGCATCATTATCACATTCTCTTTCCATTTAGAGTTTCTTGGAGTAGCAGAAATAAATTTCATTTTGAAAAATCAATGCAAACCGAGTTAACCATCTTAAAATGCTGTCGGACATTTCTGGAGTATTATCTTGTGGTACCACAGGGACCCTTCTGTGGGCTTGTTTTAAAAACAAACCAAAAGCAAAACAAAACAAAACGGAACTTGGCTTCTCCAGAGATGCAGTCTTTAACGTTAAGCCAACTTAACATTCATTTTCAGCTGTCACTGAACACCACAGGCTTTTGTGTTTGGTTTTCAAATGCCCCGTGCTATTAAGTTGTGTATATGTTTTCTGTTGTCAGAAAGACAGGCTGTCATTTTCCTCTATAAGAAATCATCAAATAAGGGGCAAGCTAGGAGAAGAGGTTGCTCCAGTAGCATCGTACCCCTGGAGAGAAAAAGAGAACAGGCCCCCGAAATGTACACACCACCTCACCTCTGGTCAAGTCATTTGTTGCTGCCTTTGTAGCAGTGTGGACATTTGCTACATTGCAGAATGGAAGTGATTTAGAGAACTGTTTGCTATTAATTTAAGCATCTGCTTGTGTGCTGGAAAGACTTGTTTGATGTGAACAAGTAAGCACTTGTGTTAACTATGAAGTGACACAAAATCAATAAAGAGTAGAAATAGTGATAATTTTATAAGCTGGCTTTTCACCCAAATTGAAACCTATGCTAATGGTTGACAGAACTGTTCCCAATAACTTTGAGCACGTAGGCATTAGAAAAAAAATATATATTTTATGGGCTTGCTAAAATTGTGCGAATGACTTTTCTTGACAACTCAAATTGGCATTTAGTGTGTGAAGTCAGTTACCTAACCATGGCTTCGATTTGGCTTAACATGTAAGGTGGACGGCATGTGAGTTCCTAGTCTAAACACACACACACATACACCACACACACACACACACACACACACACACATTTAAAAACAATGCTATTGCTCTGCTGCGGTGCTGCTAAGAAACACAGATACTGGTCTTAGCTCCCCTATTCTGTTTATCAGGTGACTGCAGAAAAAAAAAAATGAAGATTTCTAAAACGGTCCAATGTCTATTTGTTTCTAATTTTTCTTGTGTTAATGTCACTGTAAATTTCAATGTCATATCCCTTCATGTTGCTGCCCCTAATCTGACAGTGTCAGAGGATCCATCTTCATTTCCTCACTCGTTTCATAATCTAATCCTCAGCTCTAACATGCAATTAGTGCCCTCTTCGCCCCTGCATACCAAACAGGCCGACTGCTACAGCTTTCCCTGTGCAATCCGTTTAGCGAGGCCGCCCGTAATGAATATGTACATTTAGAAGACCTCCGCGCTGGGGGTCACAGGCAATCAACCTTGAATTCAATTATGCGAGTCAAGGTTAATGACTCGCTGCAGTGGTCAGAGGCATTCGGAATCCTGCAGATTAAATCAGCCTGTCAGAGCTGACAATGTAGAAAGGACGGAATTACTTGTGTGAGAAACAGGGAATTGGGTGAAGATAAAATGGTGTCCGTCCGCAACGAAGATTACATGGAGTTCGCAGTGGCAAATCCGATTGTAAATCTTCTCTGGACCTGCAATATGATTAGTCTACATAAAGAGACATTTCTAGATTGTAATGCGCAGCCACTAATAAGACCTCCTGAACTCCACCCCCACTAGGCAACTTGGTTTTTTACCTCATCATTTACATCCTCTGATTGTTCTGCTCGAGAAAGAAAATGATGATTATTTTGTAGTTAGATTCATGAAGTGTGCCCGATGTGATCTTTTATCACACAGCACAATATTTAAAGGGTAAAAAAAATAGTGCATTTTGGAGGGGGGGGCAATAAATGTATACTTCATTTTTCCTTAGTGATTTTAAAAGCCCTTCTCTTGATAATAGTATACCATCCTAGCTGAGAATAAGCTAGACATGGTGGGAAATAGTGTCACCCAGAAACACAGGTGTTTTATGGTTTAAAACAAATATCAAAGGCATGAATACTAAAATTTAATAATTCGTTTGCCAAGTGAATAAGTATAACCAGTTCTTTGGAGTCTGAGAAGTGCCCATGTTACCCATACTTTAGTGAGAGGGAAACTCTCCTCCCATATTCTCTCTAGAACTCAGTCCCCAATTTGGACTCATTTCTAACTTGGAGACTCGATTCCCCGTGCACAACCAGCACTTACATTGCTTACATATTACATTTAAGAAAGACAATAACTGGACATTCCTTTAACAGCATGTGTGCGTTTTAAAGGTATGGTTTAATCAGTTTTTGTGATTTTTAAGTAATATGGTAAACTTATTGATGGAAATGAGCTTTCCCTTGCTTTCATTTTCTTCCCTTGTCTCCCTGAATTTACTGAGCACGAACTATGTCCCTGGTATGTGTGGATAGAGGGTCCAGGAAAAACTGCCTCTGTCTGGAAGGAGTTCATAGTCGAGGTAGGCCAGCAGGATGCAACTGAGCAGTACAGGAAAGAGGGCATTGTGATTGAAGAGTGGGCTAACCACTACGCGGGCCCATAGAAAGACTTCATGGATTCTGCTGTGTGAGTGTGCATGATAGGGCAGGCAGGAAAAGTATTAGTAGATGGTCTCAGGCAGCAAGGAAGGTGATCTCTGAGTTGAGCTTTGGAGGATGAATAGGAGTTTTCCTGGCAGGCAAGGGGGAGAAAGCTTTCTAAGGCTAGAGAAACCGTAAACATATGTGGCAGGTGTGTTTGGGCCGATAGAAAATGGCGTGTGCTGGTGAGGGTATGCAGGAAGCAGCAAAGCAGCAGTAGATGAAAGAGAGAACTTCTGGTTCTTTCTGTGCCCCGGGTTCTAGTGCCAATAACCCTTGTGGCAAATCTTGTCCAAAAGTGAAGGCCCATTTTCAGCTATGTAATCCAAACTCACATCCCTCTTCTCCATTTGTCTTTGTGTTTACATGGGTATTTATGTTTGCTCTTGCTCAAGTAGGTTCTTACTATCTTTGAAACTCCACAATGAAATGTACAGGGGGTGCCTCCTACCTTCACTTGAGGGAAAGGGGTAACTGGGAGGAGGATACACGGCCCTGTTTCTGCCTTCACTTTGGAGACACCTGGGGCCAGCCTGGCACCATTCAGAATACTAAGTCATGGTGATGTGTTGACGAGAGGGCTTTCTTGGTATATGTGACCTCTAAAACTCACTGCCATTGGGTCGATGGCAATGCATAGTGACCCATAGGACAGGGTAGAACTGCTTATGTGTTTCTGAAAACGCAACACTTTATGGGAGTAGAACGTCTTCTCTTTCTCCTGAGGAAGCAGCTGGGGGGTTCAAGCTGCAGACTTGGCCATCAGCCTAACTGGTAACCACTGTGCCCCCAGAGCTCCTTCTTCTTCTGTTTCTAAAAGTCCAGGCTCACACTATTTCCTATGAATGGCAGTAGCCTCTGTCTTCTTTGCTCACCTTTCCTGTCGAGACCCTATCTATCTTTCCAATCCTGAATTCTCATCCTTTGGAATGACCTTCTCAAGCCTTGGGGCCAACTGTGAGCTCATCTGCTTCGGTCTTAGAGGGTTAACTGCCTAGAACCTGAACTTGGTTGATAATCAAAATTGAGGTGGCCCATCTCTCATATACTGTAATTCTTGACTCTGATCATGGAGAAGGTTGTTCCTTAACTGCTCCTTTAAAGCTGGCCCCACAGCCTGGCTCACACAGCACGGTGTGATAGGGTCTTCAGTAGATTGTAATGCCGAGGGGAGCAAAAAGCCCTGGCCACAAGGGCAGGAACCCTTGGAAATATGTAGAATTGTTTGTTGTCTTAATGACTGGGGCCTACTATGGGCATGACCATGTAAATATAGTTCCATAATGCACAGGGAAGGAATGAAGATTGTGTAACTGTGAATTTTGGTAAAGCAGGGTTTTTCCTTTCTCAAAGCCCTCCCTCACACAGGCAGTTGTTCTAAGTGGAAAGATCTATGCCTCAATCTTCCCCTGGTTCGCTTCCCCATGGTTTTTCCCGTGACACTGCTAGCCTTCCCTGCATTGGGCTCTAGATCATGCACCTTTCTTTCCCTTCATAGTGGGTATCACAGTGTGTAATTCCTTATTTTCTTATGTATTGTTAGACTCTATATCAGCGGTGTTCAATACATCGACCATGATCTACTAGTTGATCACAAATGTAATGTGGGTAGATAGTATGGTATTTAAAAAAAGATGGAAGCCCATCATCAATCTTGCCACTTAATTGATATGCAACACAATCAGATGCACTCTTAGGTGTCAAACACATGTGCAAACAATTGTGCTACGTGCAGCAAAACTGACAAGCTAAGTTATCGAACATTTTTAGACCTTGTTTTTCTCCCTTTTAAATGTAAGAAGGGGTATTAAAATGAGTGGGGCAGCTGTACCAAGTGAGAAGACAAAAATGTATCACTTTCATACAGAATGGGAGACTTTGACTCTACAAGCAAGCAAGCGTTGGTTGAAGTCCAGAGTGCGTGAACAGTTCTGGAACTTACTCGCAGAGGGAAAGTACATGAGAAAATGTGCTACCTCCTTGACTGCATTATTTGGCTCATTCATATGAGTTAGCCTTGTCCCACATAAAGATCATTATGTCCAAGAACCGTTCCATCATGACTCACGGTCATTTGGAAGTGTGCTTGAGACTGGCTGTCAACAGCTATTATGCATCCCCGGCTCATTCCATTTCAGTGCAAGTCATCAGAGTAAACTCAAGTAATGACAAAAAATGTACATAGTTAATTATGATGTGCAATATGGTATGTAAGCATACACTGTATATATAAGGAAGTCTCAATGCGTTTATGAATAAATGTAATAAATAAATGTGTTTTGCATTTTTTACAGTTGGTAGATGATTTTGACTTGAACATTTTATAAGTAGCTTGCATGCTGAAAAAGTGTGAGCACCCCCTCCTCTGCATCCATGAGAGCAGGGAGTTTTGTCTGCCTTATTGACTACCCAGTGTCTACAATATGGCATATGGTTGGCACTCAGAAAACATTTCTCAGATGATTCTTCTGCTCTAAGCAGGTCTCCAGATATACCAAATGAAAATGTAGATTTGTCCAGTTAAATTTGAATGTCGGGTAAGTTGATGAATAATTTTGGGGGGCATATGTCCTGGATATTGTGTGGGACATACTTGTACGAAAAGAAGGGCTCTGTTGGTCTCCTGAAGTTCAAATGTAACTAGACATCTTTTTTTTTATCTGGTGACAAGTGATTTGAGTCCTTCCCAAAGGGAGCCTTGGTGGTCTAGTGGTTGCATGCTGGACAGCTAACCAAAAGAGGGGCAGTTCTTGCCCATGGGCTGCTCCACTGGAGAAAGAGGAAATTTTCTACCCCGTGGAGAGTCACAACCTTGGAAGCCCCCGGGGGACAGGCCTACTCCGTCTCCTAGGGTCACTATGATTTGGAATCAGCTGGAGTGGGCTTTTGTGAAGGGCATTTTGGAAGAAAGCGCTCTTGGTCTTCTGAGAGCGCAGGCGCTGAGAACCCCATGGGACGCAGTTCTAAAGTGGCACAGATGCGTTATCACGAGGTGGAATGTACGGCACAGTAACTGGTAACTGTTTGGTGTAACTGAGATTTGAATCTCTCTCCTAAGGTTTCCCAAGCAACATTCTGGAGAAATACATTTCTTGAGAAGAAAAGGAGAGTGAAAGTATCTCTTCCCTGGATCTTTATGTATAGATGTGGTTTGGAGTCACTGTCTGCAAAATTTTTCCAGTCCCATAGTAAGCAAAGCCTATAACTTAAAGCATTAATTGTGTCACCGAGCATTTTGGCTGCTAATTCAAAAGCAGACTTCATATGTCCTTTCATTTTAATTGAACTTGATCTTAGTCATAGGAAATTTTGTCAGAGAAGATTATTCTGAATCATGTTGAAAAATGGCCTTTACACAGGATTCAGTAGTGGGTAGGAGCCAAGGAGCCTGCCGTGGTTCGATGGGTACTGGAAGCCTTCTCATTCAATTCCATCAGAATCCTAGGCAAGAAAACAAACGGCCTCGGCCACATAGCTCAGAAATGACAGGAGGGCATTGTGGGATTACTGAATAAGCAAGGTAAGCACAGGCTTACTGGTACTTATTTATTAAGCTGCAGTGAATGATTTCACTTTAAAAAATCACCTAAAAATTCTACTTCTAGGTCTGGCTGGCATCGGTCTCAGTTCCAAACCCACAGCACCATCCTCCATTTCTAATTTATAATAAGAACCTTCCTCCTTTTCCAATTTCAAACACTGGCAGGGATGGAGCACCCAGTAAGTAAGGTAAGCATGGACTGCCTGTGCTTGCTTATTAATCCACAGCAAACACCTTCACATGGGCGTCATCCACTCCTGCAAGAGTCTGACAGATGGGCTCCCAGTCCAAAGTGTGGCATGTGGCAGACTCCGGCCATTCTTGATACCCAGATGGCCCCCAGGCAACAGAAGCCACACTTCGTATTTCCTCTCTTCTAATGTTTTGTGGCTAAGATGTTCTTGAGGAAGTATGCACGGGTGCTTGGATGAAGTACTCAGCGTCAGATATGGGTAGTCACTTGTCTGCTCCATTCCCCAAAGTAAATGTGGCAGAAGGAACAAGCAGTAACAGAGCCAAAGGATGAAGGAAGAAACAAAGCGGGGAGAAGATCAGGATTTGGCTAGCTCAGGAGACATCAATTAACCAGAAAATTCTATTGGGTGGATAGTGCATGGGGATAAAAGGAACTAGAATTATACCAAGTCTAGTTAGATTAATGTCAGCCATGGTTACTATCTTAGCACCCTCAGAATTTTCATCTTCATTTCACATTATTCAGTAGCACTCAAAAAACAACTTAAAGCTCTGTAATTTAACCTGACTGTGCCCAAACCTTCTAAGTCAAAGAATATCGACCTATTTTTAAAAAATAGCATGTTGCTATTGCTATACAAGATGGTTAACACAGTGGAAGAAATGAACATTTCAGGAGATTGGTGTGTTCTGTGGTCTGTAAGCCGAGTACTACCAGGAGTTTGCATGTGCAACAAGCCAGAGGTGGCCGGGAGAGGAGAATATAATTGTTACCGCCCTGTCTTCTGGCAGCTCATGCTCCACTTTTATGATTCCTTGCCATGTCTTTGTGTTCTCCATCTTTTTCCATATCTTTAATATTATTCACCAAAACCCCATTTTTTCCCTCTTCTTATTCTTTGCCGGATTCTCCTAGGATTTAGTTTTTCAAGAAAGCCATCTGATTCTATTAAAAAGCAGACAATGAAACAAATGCTTCCAAGTCCTGCCTTGCCTGGGAGGTCTGGCAAACACGGCTTCCATGGGACTCACGGGATACTCTCGTGATACAAGGGTCACACGCCCAATTTAATTTTAGATTATTTATGCGGAGTCAAGCCAATCTTGAATTGACTAGCATGGCGTATTAGGATTCCCCAGCTCCCTTCATGATCACTGGAGGTGATGGAGTTGGCCAGTAGAGCCTTTCCTGAATTGCGAGACTCTTGAATGAATTGTGCTTGCACTGGCGTTGTGGAAGCTTCTTTTAATGACAATTGATATTGGCTCCCTGTTTGTGCCAGGGATATAAAAAAATTGCCTTTACCAAGAAGTTGGTCAAGAAATTGCTCAACTTTTAGAAATCAAGCAAATCGTAGGATGAGAGGTCTGTGGGTACAGCCAAAGCCACAAGGTGGCCTGAGATGCTCTGGGACTGGGAAGCGCTAGAGGAGGGGTCTATTCAGAGCACCCTGTACAGTTTTAGCCTCGTGGCACCAAGCACCCACGGAGCAGTCTCAAATGGTCCTGGCCAAGCTGCTTTGCTAGAAGAGAGGAAGCGGTGGAATTTTCAGGATCCATTACCATATAAATTATGGATTAAATCAGCGAAGGTTCTGAGCTATAGATTGACATGGTGCATCCTGTCAAAGGACCACTTATAAACTTGGAAGGTTCATTTATGATGTAACATGTCAAAGGCCCATTTATTAAAATCTCTATGCCCGGGATTGATGATATTGTCTTTTCTCTAAATATATTTTAGTCTTAAGTGAAGGGAAGAGGAAGGAAAAGACAGCTTTCTTTTTAAAGTGACAGGTAGGAGACTTTTGTAATAGTTTAGGTAAGCGATGGTCCTGGCCTAAACTGGAGGTGGTTCGGAGAAATATTCATGGGTAGAATCAATAGGCCTTAGTCACCAGCTGGATTGTCCGTATGCGTAAGGGTCTTTGTATATGGGACTCCGACCTTATTCATCCTTAGAACTTCCATCCCTTTGGGCTTGGATGTTGTTCACAAATCAGGCCTTCGAGCAACTAAAGATTCTGAAAGAAATATGTGTAATCGTGTTTTCTACAGGGTCTCCTAAGTAAATGCTGATGCATAATAAAAATACGCTTTACAGATGAAAAACGGGCTATGAAAAATGCATATTGACTGCATAATGATATTAGAGATGACAAATTGGCATGCAGTTACACCAAGATAAAAGTCATGAAATACAAAAGGGTACTGATGTTGTTAATTAAATGATACAACAAACTGTGAAGCAAGTTCTGTATTGGGTTGATTTCTCCCAGTAAGTAGAAAAGCTATAAGTATCCTTTCATTCATCTATCTAATGTATAAATATTTATCGAGTGCATTGATTACGGTTTTATAGATCAGCAGCACCAAGCTTGGAGGTGGCCAGAACAGGTCACGGGCACTGTATTTTAGAAGCAAATGCTTTCCCAGGAGCTGCTTGCTAAGTGGGATGTTATTTACTGGTGCAGACAAATTAAAAACATAAATAACACCCCAGTGTCTAAATCTTTTCAATAAACACAAATTATGAGGTTTGTATATGTAAAACACAATCTCCTGGTGGGAAAACATTCTCTCGGTGATTTATGTCAGACCAAGGGTGGGGCAATTGCTAAAGTCAAAACCATTCTCTAACCCCGGTTGTATTAACGACTATTATGATCCTAAATAATCAACCCAAATATATTCCAAAATGAACTCATGGATAAGAGAGTAGTGTCTGTTTGGTTAACTCATAGACATTAATTTCTACATGGGGGGTACTGGCACTCGAGTCTTGGGTTAGATTTTAGTTGGCTTCCTCAGTCTACCCTTGAAAAGAGCAACATTCCAAGGAACTGCTGGTCTCATGCTCATGCTTTGGGTGTGACGACTTTCAGGCAAGTGGATGAAGCCAGGGCGGCCCCTGATTCCAAGGGAGGATGGCCTTTCTCTCCAGGCCATGCTCTCCTATCCACTCACCTTCCCTTTGAAATCTGTCTCTGCTCACCAGTCAGAGGGATCTTTAAAAGAAAAGACATTAGATATTGTCACCATGCCTTTAAGACATGACAACACACTCAGAATACACCACTGACTCTTCATCACAGCTATCAACGCAGCAGATCTGACCTAGCCTGGCTCCTTTTTCTCATGGGCCTCCATCACACTGGTCTTTATTCTGTTCTTTGGATTCTCTGTGATCTTGTTTACTTTTTGCAGATGCTGTATCTGCTCAAGTGAATGCTGCTCCTCCTCTTTGTCCTTCAGGTATTAGAGTCCCTGGATGCTACACATGGTTAACAGGTTTTAACTGCTCACCTCAAGGGTGAAAGTTCAAGTCCACTCAGAGGCACCTCGGAAGAAAGGCCTGGCAATCTACTTCTGGAAAATTAGCTACCAAAAACCCAGGGGAGCATAGTGCTACTTTGATACACATGAGGTCACCACGTGTCAGGACCAGTTTGACAGCAGCTTGCTTTTCTTGTAACTGTTTGAATAGAATTTGAGTTGTTCATTTACATGATAAAATGAGCCCAAAGGGCTTCATAAATTGGCATGTTATTATTCTAAGTGACAAGGAAAGTAGCGCACCAAGAAGTAAAATCCAAAGTTATTTGACACCTCATTTGCAAAAGCAGAAAATCCTATTTTTTAAAAGTTTCGATTTCTATTTTACTTGCTGTCAAAGTAATGATATTGTTTATATTATCGCCCAAAGAATCCATTATCTCTTTCATCACAGAAGTCTGCCAAAATAACATGTCTCACTTAAAAGTCAACTCAAGAAGTCATGGTTTGAAGGGCTGTGGTTTTGGTTTGAGATCTCTCAGACTTTGACTCATAGAAAGGAACTTGGAAAGATCTATATTACTGAGACTGAAAATCTGGTGAAGAGTTTATTTTGGGTCTTACTACTTATGTAGTTTTAAATAAGATATTTGATTCCATGGGGAAATTGTTGGTTAAGAACAAGCTCCATTTCTCATTTTCTATTCTTGGGAACTGGAATAATTTAATGCTCTATTTGAGTGCAAAGTAGAAATAATAATAGGAAACACCTCCTCC
>PVJH01037959.1:0-17524 GCA_004026705.1 Nesogale talazaci | reverse complement strand
AGACCCACTTGTTTTCTTTTTATTATTAATTTAGTCAAAATTATCCACTATGTGAATTTAGAAGACCTTAAAACAACTCTTCACCCTCTACTGAATTACTTCTATATGCTTGCAGGCATGAGGTGCACAATAGTCACACAGAGAAGTTCCCAAAATTTGAAGGCTTAAAGTCTGATGGAGATTTGTACCAAACATGGGCCATGATTTTTTTTAATTAATTGATTTAAAAAATAATTTTACTAGGGGATCATACACTTTCATCACAATCGATACATACATCTATTGCATGTTAAGCACAAACCAGGCAAATTATTTACATTTATTACCCTCATCATTCTCAAAACATGTGCTTTCTACTTAACCCCTTGGTATCAGCTTCTCATTATTCCCCTTCTTCCCCACTTTCCCCACCCTCATAAACCCTTGATAATCTAAAAAATTATTATTACTTTGCCATATCATACACTGTCCAATGTCTCCCTCCACCCACTTCCCTTTTCTCCACACCCCAGGGAGGAGGTTACATGCAATTCCTTATAATCGGTTCTCCCTTTCTACTCCACCTTCCCTCTAACCTTCCAGTATATCCACTCTTACCACTGACCCTGAAGGTATCATCTGTCCTGGATTCCCTATATTTCTGTCTCCTTTCTGTACCAGTGTACATCATCTGGTCTAGCTGGATTTGTAAGCTAGAATTAGGATCGTGATAGTGGGCAGGAGGAAGCATTTAAGAACTAGAGGAAGGTTGTAAGTTTTATCATTGCTATAATGCACCCTGACTGGTTCATCAACCCATGACCTTTCAGTAAGGGGATGTCCAGTTACCTACAGATGGATTTTGGGTCCCCAATCTGCACTCCCCTAAATCTACAATGATATGATTTTTAGTTCTTTGATGACTAATACCTGATCCCTTCAAAGTTTCATGGTCATACAGTCTGGTGTGTTTCTTCCATGTGGGCTTTTTTGCTTCTAAGATAGATAACCACTTGTTTACCTTCAAGCCTTTAAGAACTCAGATGCTGTGTCTTTTGATAGCTGGGCAAGATCAGCTTTCTTCACCACTTTTGCTTACACACAGATTTGTCTTCAGTGATCACGTCGAGCAGGTGAGCATCATGGAATGCCAATTTTATTTTTCCATGGAATGCCAATCTAAAAGAACAAAGTGTTCTTGCATTGAGGAAGTGCTTGAGTGAAGGTCAAATGTCCATCTGCTGATAGGCCATAATTCTATTATAAGCTTTTTGTTGTTATTGTTGTTGCTATGCGTCCTTAAGTTGGCTCTTACTCATAATGACCCTAGAACAGTTCAACTTGGAAAGGTTAAGAAATGCAAACAAATTCTTTCAGCTAAAGAGCAACAAGACAGAGACCACTTGGCTTCAATGTTTGATACGCAGCACAGCTGATAATATACTACGTGTAAGAGGAAGCTACCGGAGCTCATGTTACAATGGAAGTCCAATATTGCACAAAACAGACAAATTATTTGCTTCAAGCCCTCTTTATGAAGTACAGTCACCTAAGTTATCTCACTGGAACTCTCAAAGGCATGTCAGATACAGGACAGGTATCCTTTGTACTCCACCATCTGAATTTTACATCTCAAGAGAAGGGGAAAAAAAGAGAAAAGTAAAGGAAAATGACAGCGATCTCTGGAAACTGAATTAGTGGAGAGAATGCCGTGGCAGAAGGAAGCTGAAATGAGAGCACTTCAGAAAAGGGTCTGGCATAATCCACATGCCCCATGATTTTCACTTCCTTTCTGCCTCTGGTAGATGATAGAATAGAAGTCAATATTGTGAAGTTAAAGACCTTGGCAATTTAGATTGAGAAGGAAAAATGTAAGAATTGCTGTGGACAAAATTGACTCTAAAAATCTAATTCTCTTTTAAGGAGGATTTATATCTATTATCTGGCAAAGGTACTTATTTTGAAACTTCAAACACTGTGTGTAATCGTAAGTCTGATTATTGAGTCATCCAAATGGGGCTGATGATAAATAAAACTGGCATTATATGGACAGCTTAAGAAGAAAGTCTTAGATTGAGAAGTCAACAAGGCTAAGACTTGACTAATTGTGTTAGTCCGGGTAGACTAGAGGAACAAATTTCAAAGACATGCATATGAATATAAGGAAAGGGTTTATATACAAAAGGAATGGGACACGGAGAAAGTATCCCAGCCTAGTCCAGTTCAATGTCACAAGTCCGATCAACCCATATGCCCAAAATCAGTCCACAAAGTCTCCTTCCGACTCATGAAGTCACAGGTCAGTGGGTGCAGAATCCCAGCACTGCCAGGGGTCTCCCCATGGCTCCTCGCTTTCAGGGCTCAAGGTCCATCAACAGCATTCCGCTCCAGCTTCAGACATCTGGCTCCATCAGGAAAAAGCCTTGTGTCCTCTCCTCCAGCTCCTCCAGCTTCTCAGATGCCGCCAACCTGTCCTGTCCATGACTCCTCGTCTCTGAGACTAACTCCCAACAACTGGGGAAGATAGCTTCTCAACTTCACGAGGGAAATATCGCGAGATTTCAGAGAAATCTCAGGAGAAAGCCATGCCCACATAGAGGCTTCATTGGCTACCCAGTGGCTATCTCCAGAATAACAGGCTAGATTGCACCCCTACATTTCAATCATAAAATTAATATAAGCACATGACTGCCACACTAATTATTCCCAATTTTATATGAAACATCTACTACCAATTAATAGCTTGGCAGGACACTTTAAAAATCATGTGCATGATTTCACTGGTTGTTTAGAATAACATTGGGATTTAGATTTTTTTATTCCTATTTTAAAGTAAGGGACTTAGTTCACAGAACTTATGTGCCTCAATCAATGCTACAGAACCATTACATTGGCAAAATTTGAAGTGACTTCAGATTCCATAATTTCAAATCCTGTGCTTTTTCTGAGCCCAAGAGTATTGATAGAAAGGAGGATAAATATATAAAAGAGGGGTCCATCACTTTCATCTTGAGCAAACCCTTCAGGATAAATGCTCATAATGGCTAAAAAAAAACAAATTATTTTCACACTCATGTATGACGGGCATGAGTTAATGATAAATACTTTTCATTTCAGAATTCCTAATTGCAAAGTCAAGGATAAGGCTTGCATAACTCTAAATATTTTTAGCGGCACAGGAATTGGATTGTTCTGTTTGTCCAGAAACTTGCCCAGGTATCTCACACTATGGCTACTCAGCTCCATTCTAATGGATGAATCCAGGTACTAGCACAGACATATTCATTCCCACTATGAGCCAAGACAATCAGTACTCTCTAACCTAAAAGTAAAGGGAAGCTTTTAAATAATTTAATTAGTTAGTTTGTTTGAAGAGTCATGGAACATCACAGGATCTATGTCTATTCTTTTATAAAACTCCATATTAAACATCCCATATTGTGTAAAATCTCAAATAACTCATGAAAATTTCAAGAGTACCCATAGACACTTCCTTTATCAGCTTAAGTAGTCTTCACGTAGTAAAAAAAGGACTATATTTATTCAAGATACATCACTCTCTCTCCTGATCTTTGAGGAGATAAAATACTGAAATTGCATGAATCTGTTTCCACATAGAGCACCTTGCTTGGCCATTTCAGATGAAGAGAGTTTTGTCAAAGAGTTAACAGCAAGTCAGTTGTAGAGAAATGACAAACAGTATTTCCAAAGGTAAAACACTATGTAAGCTATTTGAAAATTTTTACTTAACAAGGAAGTGGCTGTGCAGAAACACAAACATGTTTTGCATCAATAGGAATAAAGAGCAGAGATTGATGGAAAGTACAAGTGAAGGGAGCTATGTTCCAGCGTAGGTTTCTCATTAGTCAAGATACGTGTTAATAACAGTGGAAGAGGTTCCACAGGAAACCATCTAGCAGGCTGTATAATTGTACAAGTTGAAACGTATCCAACAGAGGACTATAAAACTCTCAACCTCTCTGAAGTTCTGAATTGTGATCCATGTTCTGTCTGAGCACTCGCACTATTGCCAGATATAGAAATACCAAATGAAAAGTTAGTGTCAACCCATAAAACCACTTATTTTTAAGAAGATGTAACTTGACCTATAAGCAACAAAAATTTAAGCAAATTTGAACAAAATTGAAAAGAGATTTAATGAAAGGACACAGTCTAGTTCAGAATTATAGGGAGACTAGCTATAAAAGAAAGGAACGAGGGCGATTTGAGTATAATGTAATATAAAATAATGGACAATTAAAAAATAAACAATGTCACTATAAATGCTTTCTGCCTATATGACTTCTAGTTCAAGATTCATACCTACACACTATGGCTCCATCATCATCTTTCCCCCGTGGGTGATGGCACTTTTAGTGCCATCATGTGACATGAGATGCTCTCAAAAGAAGCATGTTGGAGAGAGAGAGCGAGAGAGGGGGATGCAGTGTGTGCAGAATTAAATATGAAATGTATAGAGTTCCCTAAAATAGCAAGTGGCATTCACTTGAAAGATGCCCATATCCTTGGTAGTATTATAAGCTTCAGGCTTACACTTGAGACATTATGAGTAGCCGAAACTCAAAGTTAGGTTATCATACTTGCCCCTCATTTTGTGGTACCTTTTAGTGAGTTTTGACCTTCATGGTCAGCAGTTCAAAACCATCAGCAGTGCCTCAGGACAAAGAGGACAAAGATCGGATTTTCTAGTTTTGTAAATGGTTACAATCTGCGAAACCCATTGGGGAGTCATTATGAGTCAGCACTGACTTAATGGCAATAAGTTTAGTTTGGGTTATACCATATTTATTATAGATGGTAGTTACATAATTTCATGTCAACTTGATAAATAAATGAAGTGGTGGTGTCTAGCCTGTCCATCAGGTCACAGTCTGATGATGCTTCCTTGTGGGCATGGCCTTCTCATGAGAATTCTGGGAACTTCCCCCCCCCCCCCGCCTTTGTCTTCCTGTTGACAAGTCATGTAGACACTTGCTCAGACCTGTGAGAACTCCTCTCTTTGCTTCACCTTAGTGTGAAGAAGAGCCACATCCGGCAAGCTGGAAGAGCCATGAGCAGACCTGCAATAGCACTGAAATGTGTCTACCACCATTGGATCCACGAGATTTTGTACTCACTGGTCTGTGATCTTCTTGTATTCTGCATCATTGCATATGGCTGTGTGATTCTGAAGAGGGAATTATGGACTAGTATCAGGCTTAAGGGCTAATATAAGACTTATGGACTTGATCGGGACTGGGTTTGGATGTCTTCTTAATGAACAATTGCCCTTTGATGCAAATCTTTTTTTTACACAGATATGAATGTCAATGAGTTTGTTACTATAATAAATCTGGCTTAACACACTGTACTAGTCAGGCCTTGTACAACAAATGACTAGACTCAGAGATGTCCATAGGCTATTTATAGCCCAGCTTCACCGCAAGAGGATTTTCCAGGCCAAATATATATTCATCAAATTTGAAATTGAGACAAAATTAGTAGATAACAAAGTAATACAGAATTGTGTATGAGTTTGCATACACACGCACAATAACAACCACAGATAATATGATGCAACAAAGGCAAAAATCAATGGGATAAAACTGAACAAGTCAAACATGGAGCCCTGCTGGTGTGAGAAGCAATTATGCATATATATGTGGATATATATAGATATAGATATAGTTTTAAAGTATAAATACATCACCGAAGACTTTCCATGAGACTTTGATCATGGCTACAGTTGTAAATGATAATCTCGTGTCTACAGAGTCTGATCAAATGGAAGATAAGATGATTTCCTAACTTACCAATTTCCCCATGCAATAACCCAAAGTGTATTTGTAGTGTTTTTTAAAAAATTAAACCATAAATAAAAATCTGCTGATAGCATATAGGCCACATCTGTGGGAAGGAAAATGTGCTATATTGAACCATGGGACAGAAAGGAAGGATAATAAATACAAATCATGAAAAAGTTTCAGTCTTGAGCAACTGATTAATTTTATTTAAAGTATAAAGTATAAGACCAAAATGGTTTAGACATCCACAGTTTTTAATATGTTGAGTTCAAATAGTGAGGATGCCAATTATACTTGATATGCAGAGCATATCCTTCCCCAAACTTTGACAGATAGAGAATTTCATATCCTATATTAAATGAAAATAATGTTTGAAATGCATTATTCTTGAGAGAAAAAGAAAGTTTAGGTTACTAGGAATATTGAAGAGAGCAAACCATTTCTATAGTAAATACTTATTTGCATACTTGAACTCTATATTATGTCCTATTTATATATTTAATGGTAAAATAACATGCACACATATAAAATAAAAATACATGTTAAATTTCTATTTGCTATTTGGGGTCAAGGACTATACTAGAATTTACTGCTTTTTTCCCCCTAATGCAGCTTATGTATTTGAAAGTTGGAAAATGAAAGGAGAATGAAGAATTAAGGCATCTGAATTGATGTTGGTTAAAAATATTGAAAATACCTCAAATTGACAGAAGAATGAAAGAATCAATCTTGGAAAAAGTATAGCTAGAATGTTCCTTAGGTGCAATGATGACTAGGCACTCACACTGTGGACATATTGTCAAGAAAGACCGTTTTTTGAAAAAGATCATCCTGTTTGGTAAAGTAGAGGGTCGGTAAAGAAAAGGAATACCCTCAACCAGATGGACTGAAGAATGCAGTGACTACAGCAATGAAGTCCAAGATAACTATTGTCAGGATGGTCAGGACTGAGCAATGTTTCATCCTGTTGGCCACAAGGTTGCTTTGAGTCAGACCCAAATGGAAGGCATCTAACAACAACAAAATTATAACTTATTCATGAAATCTTATAAGGTATCATTGTTTCCCTTATACAAAAGAAAAAAGTAAGGGCCAGAGGCATTAAGTAATGTGTTCCTACTCTAATAGCTAGCAATTGCAAATACTGTCATCAGTTTTTGTCTTGTCATCATTGCATCTAAGGAACATTCTAGCTACACTTTTTCCAAAATTGATTCTTTCATTCTTCTGTTAGTCTGAGGTTTTTTCAATATTTTGAAAACTGGATTTCAGATCCAGACTGGAGTGAATGTCAAGTTCCAAAGTCAAGTTGCTAACCATATGAAGATAACAAAGGATATTTTCTACTAGAGATCTAGTTTACACGCAACCAGGTTCATGCAAAACAAATTAGGTATACTTTAAAATGTACCCATGATCAGTAGATGATAACAGACAATTTCTCTCAGTAATTCATTTGTATAAGTCATGTTAGGGTGCCTTCAAAAAGAGTCCCATGCCTACACTGCCTGGTACCCTTAAAAAGCGAAAGTCATTAAAAGAACAGACATATGCACATCGTATTGTTTCTCATCGTATTGCGCAAGATACCAAGATGACAGCAACCTACATGCCCATCAGTAGAATAACGGATAAAGAAACTTTGGGACATACACATAAGACATTGCTAAACAACAATGATAAAACTAATTCACACCTCATGGAGGTGGAGAACATTATGCCAAGTTAAATTATCCAATCACAAAAGTACTAATAGTACATGAGATCACTTTAAGGAAGGAAACAAACAAATAAAAGAGGAAAACTTTTGTACTGAAGCATATGAAAGACTTTGGAAAGACTTTTAAGTTTCCCAGAGAAGGCAACAGAGGAAAGAGAAAGCAATAGACTAGACATTTGAGGGGTGTGGAGTTCGGTGAAGGGGAAGATGGTGGTTCCCAAGAGGAAAAAGAAATCAAGGTGTGAAAGAAGGCAAAAGAATGGTGGTTTGATTCTCAATTTAAATTGCTGAATGCAAAATTCTTGATCTGAAATGTCAATCCCTACCTAATTTGCAATAAAAATGATTAAAACAAAAAACAATAGTTTCTAAGGTTTTGCATCTTTATAGAAGCAGACCACTACATCTTTCTACCAATAAGCAGCTAGTGGGTTTGAACTACTGACTTTTTAGTTAGCAGACTGCTCTTTAACCTCTGTGATTCTAGACTCCCATTAAAGGGATATATAGAACAAAAATGAGTTTAAAAACAAAATAAAAAACAGTGGTTTCAAAGGGCCATTTACATTAAAAGCAAATAAGTCAACTCTGATGATAATGACAACTTTTTTTTTTAATTCCAAAGGGGTTTTAGAACAAAACAGCCCCCATATAATAAGGAATTGGAATAAACTGGATAACAAAAGGGGAGGGTGTGGGAAAGGGGGTGGTGCAGGGGTAATGGAGAAGATCCCTATATGGTTGCCCAGTGGCCAAAAGTCCCTGAAAAGTGCAGAGGGTTCTCTGTGTATGAAATGTCATTGTCCCAACTCTTAAAGGAAAGGCATTAATGTATGTCTCCTTGGAGCATTAGTGGTGCAGTGGTTACAGTACTCATCTGTTAAATGAAAGTGTAATTATTGAATCACACCTGCCATTTATACAAGAAAGATGTTGGCTTTTGTAAGATGTAAAACCTTGGGCACCCAATGGTTTCTCATAGAAGCAATTCCACTCTGCCCAGTAAAGTCTATAAGAGATGAAATTTACTTGACGGTAATGGATTTGGTTCTTCAGAGTTGTTTTTTCTTACCTGGAGTACTAGAACTACAAAGATGACTGATCCAAAATGCATTTTAAAAGTTTTATATTATACACTAACTTACTGACAGATTTACCTTTTACAAATCAGAGCTTTGGGAAATAGTGTGAATAATAGCTATGTTTTTTTTTTAATTAAAAACCATTTTATTTGGGGCTCACACATCGCTTTTCACAACACATAAATAAACATACTGTGCCAAGCACCTTCACATGTCTGCTGCTGTTTTCATTCTCCAAACATCCACCTTTCCCCTTGAGCCCTTGAAACTGGCTTTCCATCCTTTCCCCTCTTCCTCTGCTCTTCCTTCCCCACCAACCCTCATTACTTTATAAATTATTATATCTTACACTGCCTGACCTTTGCTCCAACCCTCTCCTTTGATGTCCATCCTTCAACTAGGAGCTTACATGTAGATCCTTGCAGTTCGTTCCATCTCTCTACCCTACCTTCTCTCCACCCATCCAGCAGCTCCAATCTCACCACTGGCCTGAGGGGGCTCATCCGTCTTGGTTTTCCCATATCTCCAGCTCCCCTCTCTACCAGTGTACCTTCTCCAGTCCATCTGTATTTCTAAGATGTTGGGACCATCATAGTTGGGGGAGGAAGGCTTCAGGAACCAGAGGAAAGTTGTATGCATCATCACTACCCGATAGCTATGTTTTAAGGTCACATTAGGTATACCCCTTTTATGGGAAATGGGTGCTTATCTTTAAATATGTGTAGTAATTGTTGTGGTTGTGTGTGTGTATTTATGTTCCAAGGTAAGCGTTTGGAAAAACACCATTAAGGAGTGATAGAGAAAGAAGAAAATGAAGAAAATAGAGAGCAAGGAAGCCTCATATTGTCTACGAATCTCTTGCCAGAATAGCAATAGAGCTTCAGTAATTTATATTTAGTGTGCTTCTCCAGACAATTGGTAGATTGATTACTTCAAACTAGAACTTCCAGGGACAAGAAAATCTACTAGCTTTCACCTTGCCCTACATGAGACCACGGACTAGATAAAGTAAAAAATTCAGCTAAGTAGGACGACTTCATGGTTAAGAGACTTGGCCTGCTAGAGTAATTGGTAGAGAAGGAAGTCTATCTCTCTTCTAAATATAAACATAGCTAGACAATCCCTGTTGAAAATTCCATCTTTTTCTAAAAATGACTGCTCATTATTGTCTTCCTGTGTGTATTTCTAAAAACCAAACTAAGCATCCCTACATGTTCTCAAATCCTGGAAACTGAAACAAAGAAAAGTCACTATGCATTTGATTATAAAGTCGTTAAAATCCAAAGCTTCATGTTAATAATCCACATATACATTCCGCCCACAAAGTCCCTGGCATCATCTAGATACTATAAACTTCTGTTAAATTAAATGCAACTATCCAAATTCCAAGGGCATTTCCAGCAGCTCACTGCTTAAACCAAATTTTTCAGGTCCATATAAGGTGATACTCATGGAATCCAGAGCCAGACTCAGAAGATAAGGTTACGTGACTGATACTTCCACTTGAAATTTACTCGGAAGGACTCCTAGCTCCAGATGCTTTAGGGCATAGCTATTCCTAAAATGTTTGGATACTTTTATGCATATTCTTTTATGCATATTCTTGTAATTAGTATTTAAAAGTTCACATGAAGTTGCCAACAGGGAGGTTTGAACTTATTTTCTTGAATTTTTGGTAAATTGTAAAACCATGAGAGCAACTACTCAGATCATTCATGGTTCCATTTTTAATACTAAATCAGCATTTTTTTTTAGCAAATGTGCAAAGTTGCGGAATAAGTAGTCTGCAAGTTCTTGACTCAGTCTCTTGTCTAATTGCCCTTCTTAATAGAATTCTCTTTCTCTCTTTGAAGCATCAGCCCTCACCAAACAGATAACCCAATAATAAACCCATAAGGAGATCCTGCCTCATAGGAATTCTGTAGTACAGTCTGCAACTGCTCCCTAGGACTGCAGAAGCTATCAAGCTTTACAGAAGCAGGCTGCCTTATCCTCCTTTCAAGGAGCAGCAGATGAATTGGCATCTACCTCAGGCATCGTAGATAAGAGTCTGACATGGATTCACAGTACCACCAATGGTCCCTTCCTCATCAGATACACTTGGATCAATACCCACCTGTGTTCATTGCTTTTATTTGGGATGTCCCATTAGCACAGCACCATGTGGCTCTCTATTTTCAGCATGACCACAGTTAGTACTTTGGCATTGAGTCTTTGTATTCATTTTTCTTTATTGTCTGTTATTACAAGTAGTCTGGAAGAAGGTGAAGGGCAGATTCCCTTTGCATTTTTGCTCACTATTGTGATGTCTGCACTTTATGCAGTCTCTGGGATATCAAAGGGTCTCAATTATGACTATTAAATGGATAAATGGATGACACCATGGGGAAATATGGGGTGTTGTTAAGGAAGGAAATCTAACGAGGAAAGAAAATAATCTCTCTTAATCAACTACAGATGTTAGTTAAAATAGGTTCAAAATGTCAAGAATCTTCTCATGACAAATTGCATTCTTCATTTACCAACTAGGAAATGAAATGGACCACGGGGTATAACTGTCAACATTTCTTGGCTATGCTCTTGGGTATAAAACTCAGTTCTCTCATTCAACTGTTCTTTCCATTGGACCATTCTTCTAAATGCCAACAAATGGTTTGGGATGATGAAAGACAGTAAATTCATTTAACTGGAATGATCTGTACCCCAAACAAATCAAATACCCTGCCATCAAGTCAATCCCAAATCACAGTGACTCTATGGAACAGAGCAGAACTGTCCTGTGGATTTCCAAAACTGTGATTTGGGCCACAGCAGGAAGCCTTACCAGTTTGTCTGACCTGGTTCCTTCCTTAGCAGTCCACCGGGACTCCATATATTGATCTCCATTTGCCAAAAACAAAAAGAATTTAGTTGAGGTTGATTTATACATTCTAGTCTTACTTCCATAAGAGTTTTACCTTTGGAAAGCATTTAGACATTTGTGAATTTTTTTTATGTCAATGTGATTAGGAACACACCTCGAAAGTAAATTACAAAATTAATTTACAAAAAACCCAAAACAAATAAGTGGTTAATAATAACAACAATAAAACACATACAACCAAAAATCCCACCAGCCTCATCGTGACTGTCTAAGACAGAGCAGACCTGCTCCACAGGGTTTCTGAGGCCGGGTCCAGTTTGACAGGAGGGCAAGGCTCCATCCGCACTTACTGCAGTTAACCTTAATAACTTCATGTTTGCTGCGCCCTAGCTCAGCCTCTTGGTATTTTTACAATTTCTGACAATGTTCAGAGGCAAACGGTAAGGGTCCTGGAAGAGCCTTTAATTGAGCTAATCCTGAGGACCAGTCTAAAAAGCTGCCAGGATTCCTGCTATCTGATTAGCCAAAGAGATAACCAGAGATTGCCCTAAGACTTAAAGACTGTTTGCTTGGAGTGGTCAATTATTGTAGTCTAGATTATCCTGAAAGCTGAGTTAATGTAAAACATCTGATTAAGCCCTTACTTGACACACTCCCACTTCCACCCCTGTAGCCCCCACAGGGGGCTGAAACTTGTGAATTCCAAAGTAACTAATTATTCTGAGCACAAGTTGGATTCCATCAAGGCTGTCACGTCTTTGATCTTCCCCAGCAGCTGTTTATGGAATCCCAGTGAGCCTTCAAGTCCTCTTAGCTTTCAGCAAAGTGCTGTCGCCTTCAAATAAGCTTCTCTCTCTTTGGAAGTTGGTGGAAATAGCTCTGCTACTCTAGAATATGATCCATTACTAGGGGTCACATTGCCTCATGTTCCCCCCTTGGAGTGACTGGTGGTTTCGACCTTCTTAGCAATCGAACTCATAACCTGTCACCCCCCCTAACAGTACTTCATAGGCTATCATGCTATCTTGGTTGGGTTTTTTTGTTTTGTTTTGTTTTTACTAATTCAAAAGAGAGCAGCCCTCAAAAACTACAAGTAACACCACCTTTATCTGTCATGGCCTTGGTAGAAAACAGAAACTTTTGGAATGAAAGACTATGAAGATGAAGATGCCTGTCAGGAATAGCACAAAATCAAATGTTCTTTAGGAGGAATCCATTAACACTTGGGGACAAAAAGTGATATCCTTTGAAGCAAAGGGCACAATGCTTCTCACTTCTCAATTTTACCTGAGAAAGACTAACTGAGCACATTTTCATTAAGAGAACGGGACCCAAGGGTGACACTAAAATTCTTTGCATGCAATTGAAGCCAGTACCTTCTTTTCTCTATAAAGTTTATAACAGTTTTGTAGATTAGCTCGTGCTGACATATTTAACAGAGTTTACCTAGGAGCTATTCTTTCTGTAACCCAATTACATCCACTCCCACAGTGGCTCAGATCTTGTTTTTTAGTAGATCAGCTATTTACTTGCTTTTATTTGTGCAAAGTCAACATCTAGCATTTTCTTCCACGCTTCCAAAAGTGACACTACTTTCTAGTCACTCATATGATGAAATTCTAACAAAGCACATAAATAGAAACATAGTATGGTACAATCAGTGCTCAGAGCAGTACATTACGTTATTCGTCCTTGAAGGTTGTACCTCTGCAACTCGGGCACCAAATGAACAAAAAGTGAGCCACAAAAACTTGATGAATCCTCTAAAGATTTGAGGAATATACTGCTGAAAGTAAGGAAACTTGAGTGCTTCACAAGTAATATAAAACTAGAAAATATATCAAATATCAATTTACATAAAACAACTTAGAATCAATAAGCTCTATTAATATATTTTCTGATTAGATCAAATTGATAAAGTGAGACCTGGATTAACTACCATTCCCCATAAACCAAAACAAAGTACATTGTCCTGAGGTTTTTTCAGAAACCTAGTGACCCTCCAAGACAGAGATGAACTGCGCCTCGGAGTTCTTGAACTGTGAATCTTCACTGGAGCAGGCAGCGTCCCCACTCCCGGAGGGCCTGTTGCCTGTGAGCAGCAATCCTTGCACGTAATAGGAGCATGACACTGCACCTGATGAACACCAAGGTTCCTTCAGATCTGAACCCGAGAGGCAAATAGGAAAACTAACTTCCAAATCATGCATATTTGAGCTTTTAGACAAAGCTGTTACTGTTCTATTTGAAGTGCTGGCTGAAGTTTGCTATCATAAACTCCCTGAGTATTCATCTACTGTCTTATTGGGTACACTGTAACAACATTGCCAAAGCCTTGTATTAAAGCTTTAAATATCTTCTTATTATAAAAGTAAATCTTATGCTCACTTCGGCAGCACATATACTAAAATTGGGATGATACAGAAAAGATTAGCATGGCCCCTGCACAAGGATGACATGCAAATTCGTGAAGCGTTCCATATTTTTTTTTTAAAAAAAAGAAATCTTTGGATTTTTTTAGATGATCAACACACAGAAACTCCTAGCTTTTCAATGTGATAACCCTTGTGAGAAGTGGAATAATGATATAACAAAAGCAGTCCTTTTCTTCAAGTTTGAAAAGTTCTTTGGGGTCTCATCAATTTGTTGCTTTCAAAAATATGGGTAATAATGCCTTTGAACAAATTGTTCTACCTTAGATGTTATTTTTCATTATCAATTCATACAAATCTAAAATGATGCTTTAAAAAATCCTAATGTTCAAGTTCAAAATCATAAAATATCATTACAAATCACCCACTATTAAAAAATCATTATATAAAACTCTGTGACTTTAAACTTAATTTGGTGAATCAAGTTAATGAAAACAGTATGTCCTATTCAAAGCATAACCCTTCTAGTCTAGACCTGAACTATTCACCCTCATCTTAGAACAATCAATCACTTTAGATCAGAGGTTAGGAAAGGAGTTGGAATGGATTTAGGAAACAGAGAGAGGAAGTTGACTGATGATACAAAGAAAGGGACTGAAATACATAAATTGAAACAAAATGTGTATGAATAGTTGAACATAAAACTGATGACCTACACTGTAGACTTTCAACAAATTTTCAATAAAAAGTTTAAAAATTCAACAACTGCATAACCTACATTCACGAACTAGGCTGTCATTCAGCATAAGTGGGCAGTACATTTTACCAAGTGGTGTAGAGTTATAAAAGTGTTTTATCTTGCCTGACTTTTCAAGGGTAATGGCAAACTGCAATCTATTTATTTAGTCACAAAAATGGTCAATTACAAATAGGATAGTTTTAAGAAAATCCTGAAGTTGACATAATTTTACTATGTCCCACATATCATAATTAGAAAAATACTGAAAAACATATGTTTACAATAGGAACACTGGCTTTCAATTTTTAAAACAAACTCATTAGATAAGAATTGAGTCATGTAACATGAGTCAAATGCAAGTTCTTAGTTCAGTAAGCCATGGAATAATTTACAATTTTGAAGTATCACGGTTGCCTACTGTCTAGCAATATTTGCCACAGTCCTCTAAAATGATATTCTACTTTCCATTTGCTTTGCACTGTTCTCTGGATCTCCATTCTCACTGCTGCCAACTCAATCCAAAATGAAACCCACTCCATGGTGTGAATTCCAATTCACAGTGGCCTTGCAGGACAAAGTAGAACTAACTGCTCCTGTGGGTTTCAGAAACTAGTCACTCCGTACTGGAGTAGAACGTTTCTTCCTTATCCCGAGGACTGTGGTTGGTCTCCAAACTGTTGACCTTGTAGTTAGCAGTACAATATGTGACCACGACATCATCAGCACTGTCACACTGAGAGGTAAAGAGTTTATCTCATACCTACATTGCTTCCCTACAATAACTCTACCATCATGGACATTACTATCAGTCTTTTCCTTCTTGTTGCTTGTTGTTACTGAATGGAAATTTATTATTAGCTAATACATTTGGATAATATTAATTGCCAATTTGTTTTAAAAAGAGTTTTTATTCTTCCTTTGCTTTAGACACTATTTAAGAATAACTACACAGAATAATATATCCTACCTTAAGAAAATACAGAAATACATTTGAAATGATTCTCTTTTATCTTATATTTTTGTAAGACCAAATCAAGGTAACAATACAATTGTAACAACACAGTTAAAGTAATTTTTCAACTTTAAACAACTGCTGCAGTATGAGTTCAACATACTGTCCATATAAAGTTGTTTCAAAGTTGACTTCACTTCCCTAACAACTTGGAATGCAGAAGCCTCATAATGTTGAGTTAGTTCTCTAGAGACTTATTTTAAATGACATGGAAAGCACCATAGTTCTCTAACAAGGAGTCATTCATTTTTCCATTTATTGAACAACAGATGACATGCTTTCTATAGAACTAAGTGGAAGTCTACTGGGCTACACAAACAGGTCACACATAGCAAATGACCGGTACTAGCCTAGAACAAGAATCTAATTTTGAGACTTTGAGAGATTCTTCATAAATTTTTTTTTGTTGAGATTCTTCATAAATCTTATAGGGACAGCCTGGTGCATGGTATAGAAACTTACCAAATCTGGGACCAGGAATGTTCTACCTTTATTTTTCAACTTTAATCTTTCTCCAGAATAAAAAATTATACACAGTGTGTATCAAAATAGGAGTCTCTTATTTTAATTCCTGGAGGAATTCTTTTCTTGCTGATAGCCTGAGGAGGCGATGGATGAATCCTTTCACTATTCAAAAGCCATAAATTCACTCTTTATCTTTGAAAGTCTAACTGTGGCCTAATCAAAGTAGATTTGCCAGCTTTGTTATCATCTTTAAAGGATGATGTAGCAATGAGAAAAAGAAATAGAGTTTTTCACTACCCTTGGTCCTTCCAAATTCCTATTGGTTGTTTTCATATCAATTTCAACTTGGCTCTTTTGAATAAATAAAATCCTATACTTCCACAATGACTTTAGATTTGGGGGAGAATGGTTGTAGCTCTAGCAGAAACCAAAGGAAAAAGTTTTCAAGTGAAGGCAGGGATATGAGTTTTAGGTGGGGGGTGGGACGGGAGGGTCTCAATGTTTGAAGTCCTCAGGCTGAGGTGTTCCCAGCCACTGGTGATTTCAAAACTGGGGTGTGTGTGTGTGTGTGTGTGTGTGTGTGTGTGTTGGGTGTGGGAGTCAGAGAGTGTCTGACTTAGTCAAGTTTCAGCAAAGACAGAAACCTAATTGAGTGGGTTATTTATCAACTAGTAGGGTGTGTCAGCCTGCCCACACCACCCTCCACCCCCGCCCAGCTGTGGCCCATCAACCACTTGATCAATAAACAGTTATCTATAAAATAGAAAAAAAAGAGTTTTACAAAAGAACAGGAAATGGGGTAGAGCATTGCAAAGTCTAGTGAAGGGCATAATTAGATAAACTATTAATGCTAAAACTTAATTTTACATTTTTAAAATGAAAACTATTCTTTTAAAATTACGAATTACAAGAAATAAAGTTTTGTTTACGGGAATTATAACCTGTGACAAAAAGAGGAGCCCAGTGATGTAGTAGTTCTATGCTGGGCTGCTAACAGCTTGGAAACCAACAGTGGTTTGGATATCCCAGTCACTCTGTGAGACAGAGAGCAGCCTTTCTACTCTTGTGAAGAATTACCGTCTCAGAAACTGACAGGGCCATCTACCCTGTCCTACCAGGTCGCTATGAGTTGAGATTTACTTGAAGATAGTGAATATGGTTTGTTTCTCTGCTTTGTTTTATGACAAGAAGGAATGCAACTATGATGCCAAAAAGACAAAGCAACAAATAATTTAGTAAACTATATCAAATTTAAGTAAATTTTACTTTTATAATCCTTTGCGAAAACCTTAGTTAAGAATTTTTTTAAGTTTATTTCAATCCAGGTCAATTATAAAACATTGTCCAATACACCCTACAATTTATGTATTCATCCAGTATTAGAGCATCCATAATTAAAACAAACAACTAAAGTAAACTTTGAGGAAGGTTATGTGAAAATGCAGAACTAATGGTAACCACCAGTAAACTCGGGAATAATGGAAACTT
>PVJH01037958.1:0-17528 GCA_004026705.1 Nesogale talazaci | reverse complement strand
GGGAGGGAAGGGAAGAAAATGAGGAGCTGATACCAAGGGCTCAAGTAGAAAGAAAATATTTTGAAAATGATGATGTCCACATATGTACAAATGTGCTTGACACAATGGATGTACGAATTGTGATGAGAGTTGTATGAGCCCCCAATAGATGATTAAAAATCAAAATGAAACATCGACCTTGCTCTGCCTTACCCTCTTCCCCTGGAGTTGTTGCCAATTGCCTGACTGCTCCCAGTGATCTGTTTGCACAGTGAAGACCTTTCCCTACTCCTTAGATCTGAAACTGGGCACTGAATTTCTGGCTTTAACTTTCCTCTGCTTTCTCAACCATGAAAAAAGTCTCCCTCTTTCTATATGACATTACTTTCCCTAATATATACCTTTGGGTCTTATATCATCACTGACAGTGTGTGTTTGCTGAATTTGTGACAAAAAAGAGATCCTCACTCTAATGATCAAATGCTAGACTTGTCTGAAACATGTCAGCTTTTCTTTTCCTGTTTCAAATACACATCCTTCCTTCAACCATCCATTACCTTTGCTCCCTGTCTGAAGAATGCATCCCGTACTTACTGACTGAGTGAAAATGGCTTACATGCACTGATTCCCAGGAATGGTTCAAGCCTTCCTCGACTTGGAAAATCAGCCTCATTCATTTCTCTTCAACAACTTATCAGCAACTTAAAGCTTATGTTATCCTTATTCAGTATCTTATTCTTCAGTATTGCCAACTCATGCCATAACATTTATCAAATGTTTACAGTGGTTTACCTTGTTGTACAGGGACCTGTGGAGTGGCTTGCAGGGAGGACCTGCCAGTAGAGTTAATTCTCACGGACTCTGACTCTTAAATTCCTCATTTCAACCTAGGAATTCATAGAAAGAATGATCTAAACCACTCACTCACATGCAGAGCCAAAAAATTCTTTGTTTTGTTTTTAAATAGTAAATTCAGAAAACATGAAAATGCACATGAAGCAATGGCATCTTTAGGAATCAGATGATCTTTTTTGGCAACGTGTATTCGTTCTTCACTTGTCCAGAGAAAGCTTCGCGCGGAAGCCTGTTCAATTCCAGGTGCAGCACTTACATTGTGCACTGCAGTCCCCAGCTTCAGTAAGTGACAGCCCTTGTAGCAGGAAGTAAACTGAGGCCCATACAACCAAGAACACTTGCATCTGTTTTGAGGAACCCTGGAAAATGCTTTGCTTGACCCTCATTGGATTCAGTGACAAATATTGACCAAGGTTTTATTTTTATTTTTGTCTATAATCAATCTTGATAGATATTGGAAAGGAGTAAAAAATTAAAGAAGCAATCCCTACTCTGAAGAGTTTTCAGCTTACTAAGCTCACACACTGACAGTTATTGGATAGCAGAGAACAGTAAGTGCTCTGAAAGAAACCAAACAGCCTCATGGTAGGGAGGGAGGGGGAGGAAAGGGTGGTTGGTCAGTTGAACTGCACAAGCCCACAGAGACACCTTGAAACTCTCCTTGAACAAATATGCACATTGCCAATACATATGATACAAACTGTTAAAGACACCACTGCTTACTGGTAAGTGGTGATCTAAGGACACATTTAAGGCAGTGATAATAAATGGGATTTTAACAGCAGCAGCGAGAGAGAGAGAAGGATCATCATTAGACCAAGTCAGCAACATTTCTTTAATAGTCTATTTCCTGATATAAGTCTCTTTCTTTACTCATAGACATACAAGTGTCACTATTTTTGCTTCTCTAGAGAACTCAACCTAACACAATCCAGAGGATAATTTTTTTTCAGAGAGTAATTTTTTCCTAACACATTATTTATTTTAAAAAATGTTCTCATACTAAAAATAACTTTATTGACATCTTTATGGAGAAGATTGACACTGGTTGAATACTTAGCAGTAGCCAAGCTTGTACATTAAGAATCAATGTTGTCTTAGTTCTGTACTTCTTTTTTGATCCTTTTTTGGGGGAGGGGGTATCTTATAAATCTTTGCACGTATGTTGTCGTCAACATTTCCAAAACATTTTCTTTCTACTTGAGCTCCTCGTTTTTCCTCACCTTCCCTCACCCTCCCACCCTCATGATTCCTTGATCAAGTATATTCTATTGTTGTTATCTTGTGTCTTACACTGTGCATTGTCTTAGGCTTTGCAGGCATTAGCTTTCTGTTGGGTATTTCTTCTCCTTTTTCTTTCCCTTCCTTCACACATTCTATCGTTACTCCTGCTTTTAAACATATGGGTCTCTTTCTGCTCTTGGGCTGTATAAAAACAGGCTATGGAATAAAGCTTCCATGTAGCCCCCTAATGCCTTGGGTGATACAAACAGCTCACATATTAGGGTGCTAAAGTGAAAGGTTGGAAGTTTGAATCCACTCAGGGCTCCTCATAAGAAAGACGTGGCAATTGAAGCATACTTCTGAAAACACACACGGGGTATCAGAATTGCTTCAGAATTGTATAGGGGGAAATCTTACAGTATATTTAGCTTGCCTGAAGGTTATGGAAGTTTTTGAGGAGACATTCAGAGAGAGTTGGAAAATCCACTTGACCAAAAAAAAAAAAAAAAGCCACTTGCTTTTGTGAACCTTGAGTGCCAGTTTTAGGTCCATCAGACAATGGAGAGAGATGGAAGGCTTTATAGGCACAATAACCATATGATCACAACCTACCTCTACCCCCCTTAAAAATGTGTTACGGCAAAGTAAAACTGCTCTACAAGGTTTTCCTGGGTATAAATCTTTCAGCAAGACTTGTACCCAGCATTTTCCCAAAGAGCTGCTTAACTCACTGTACCAACAGGGCTCCTACCATATGACAACAAAACCAAAACCAACTCACTGCCTTCCATCAATTCTGACCCGAAGGGACCCATTAGGCCATGGCAGAACTACCCCTCTGGGTACCAAAGGGGGAAACTCTTTATGGAATCAGAAAGCCTCATCTCATGCTATGGGGCATCTGGTGGTTTTGAACTGCCCACCTTGCAGTTAGCAGCCCGATGTGTGACCCATTAGAGAAGAGGCACCCACTATTCTTCCTATCAAGGAAATTTTGAAAAAAAGAACACGTTATTAGGGAGAAAGTGCATTAGTGTGCACAGAGATATGTACTACGACGTACAATTGGGTAGACCCAGACACAGCACTGTGACAGTCATTAATACAACAAGATTTAAGATTTCATAGTGTCCCCATCAGGCTTTACTCTGTCAACATATCATATTCTGATCTTAGGCTTCAGAACACAGCACAGCACTTTCCTGTCAGATGCACAACTGGCCTGGTAAACTTCCTTCTGAGATCTTTTATCTGATGTATCCAGGCTTTATTAAGGGCTATTTATATGTATCATCAGAGATGGACATGTCTCAGGAGAAGGGCAGCCAAAAAAAATCCCTGGGAACGAGAGAGAAATTAGAACCTACATGCTAAATATGAAAAAGCCAACAACCACTTTAACAATATTGGAGTTATAGCATGAAAAAAAATCCACAAAGCTAACTTTTTGCCCCTGCACAGCTGTGCAGAAAGAACACAGGAAAACCTCATCAGTTCTGACATCTTCTCCCAACCACAAAACAGACAAAGACCCAACAAACTCCCTGTCATCGAGTTGCTCCCCACGCAAAGTGACCCTGGAAGGCCGCACAGAATCGCCCCTGTGAGTTTCCAAGACTGTGATTCACTCCGGGAGGGAAGCACTTCATCTTTTTCCTATAGCGGCTGGATTTGAATAGTTAACTTTGCTGTTAGCATCCCAAAGCATCATCTACTCCACCACCAGCACTTGCAGTTCCAACCTTCCACTTGATCGTCAGAGCACTCTCTCCTCTAGAACAGAAACTAAGTACAAGCACTTCACATCATCATCCACATTCTGCCAAGAAACACCCATAGGTGCAATGTCTTCTACTCCACACCTAGCTCTAAATCAACTCAAGGATGTGGAGTGCCCTCCATCAATAGTAGAAAGAACTCTTGGGGGTCTGTGGAGGGGCACCACAGGCCGAACCTCAAATGAATAATAAAGTCTGGGAAATGAAACAGATACATAGAAACTGCTCATTGTTCTGAACACCCCCTGGTGTATATTAAAGCGTTTTTAGGTCTTCGAGGACATAGAGGAACACAGGTTCCTAGAAAGTTCTTCATGGTTACTGGCATTAGTGGTTACATTCTGTGAATGTCAGTAGGCTGAACCTCCTGAGCATCTTGGGCAGGGGATGGAAAGCAATTCCAAGTCAACCAAAAAACCACCCCTGCTTCCATCAAATAGTTTTTAAATTTTACTCAGTGAAGTGATTTCTTTCAAAAAACAAAACAGGCAGGTAGGTGAACTTCCACCATGGCTTACCGTGGCCAGGCCCAGAACATGCAGAAGGGGCGGGCACAACCCATCAGCCTCATCTGTATATCTGTGCAGAGTAGCTCCTGAATTCAGGTGTGGCTTTCTAAGCAAGTGACTATGAGGACGGAGGGCCCTATCACAGGTTTTGGTGAGTATGTGGACTTTGTCTTAGGTGATGGAGAAGAGAGTCATTCTAAACCTGAGTCAAGAAGCAACTGGATGGGTCTGGCTACCAGGAGGTACCACGACTCTGCTGCAACATGTGTCAGCTGGGAGTGATCAGTGAAGGGAGCAGAGGGGAGCGAGAGCTTCCCCCTCCCCTTTTTACCGGTCTTTTGCTAGGAATCCACTTCTAAAACAAGTGTTGATAGTGTTTTCATTGCCCGCATGTTCTTACCGAACCACCATCAGGAGCCTCTGTGGGCCTGCTTTGACTAAAAACACATAAACAAAACAAAAACCCTTCCCTTAATACATCAAGAAGTGCTGCATAACTTCAAATAAGATTTCTTTGTCATGTAGCCTATTTCACTAAAAATAGTCCACTTTAAAGCAAACTGGTATTTTTCCTGTCGCTGTGTGCAGCTTGAGAATTTGAAGCAACACTACAGGTCCATTCCAGCTGCAAAACTATCAGAATTTAAAGAAGTCTGGGTATTTTAAGAAGTAATAACATTGCCTGATTTAATATGATGAATTTTAGGCAGCACTTGGTTGAGAGAATCTGTGCTTATAGCTCAAAAGGTAGGTGTCTCCAGAATCTCTCATATTCTCCTCTTCCCTTTACAGAGAGAGAGAGAGAGAGAGAGAGAGAGAGAGAGAGAGAGAAACCCACCACACAATGGTAAATTCATTTTTTTCTCTCCTGAATATACTTAGCCACCAATTACATGAAAATGTATTATGAAAATAATTGCCTTTCATCCTCATTAACCAACTATTAGGAAGGAAAGTGATAGAAAATCATTCAACATTTTCTAAATTCTATAACAATTTTTCTAATGAATCCGCTTATCAAATTATATGGAGAAAGCGTTCCGGCCCCCCACGCTATTTTCTAGTGAATTAGGCTGCACTTGCACGGAAAGATGGATAGCCCTGTTAGGAAGACATTACAGTATTGCCCTGGGAATAAGGAGACTCCAGCATTTGGCTGGGCAGGGGTGGCGTGCATTAAATCTCCCCTTCCCAATGGTCCTCCTCTCAGACACTATAGAAGGTTATTCATTCATTCATTCATTCATTCATTTATAAATATGGCACATCCTCTCCCTTTCTTTTACACCAAAGTCCCCGAGCCCACAGGGAAAGAGCGAGGAAACAAAAGGCTCCACCCCTGGGATTTCCCTCCAGCCCATTCTCTGGTCAAGGCCAAGGGACCTGTCCTCCCTGGACCCCTCCCCAGCTGTTTCTGCAGCTGAGTCTGACTCATTTCCTGAAATAACTGTTTGTCAAGGTGCTACCTGATTGACTTTCGTACCCCTTCACACGAACCTACTTGATCCCAGCCAAATACATTGTTTGCATTTCTGTCAACAGTGGCTTGCTGTCCACGTCAACAAAGGGACCAGGCTGCTCGCTGGAACAGTTCTTCAGAGGACTGTCAAACCTAGCAGGAGGAAATCCCACGTACCAGAAGAATCTATAACAGTTCCACCATTACTGGAGAAGTGCAAGATGTAGAGGACACAGCCCTGTGAGGGTGAACTGTGACATGGCCTACAGAGAAGTGTCTGTCCCACCCAGAGCTGGGAGGATGGAAACAGACTCTGGACAAGCCATCCAGCCAAGGCTGTTGAAGGAGGGCAGTGTCTCAGCTGAGGTTGAGAAACCACAGGACAGCTGGGGGAGCCTGGCTAAGTGCTCACAGACACGTGGGCGCTTAGAGCCCAACAACCACTTGCTCCTCATGGGAAAGGTGCACTGTCTCCTTCTGGAAAGATGAGGGGCATCTTAAAGAACAGTTCTGCTCCATCCTGTGTTCTGCAGGGACACGATGGGTCTGAATCAACCAGACAGTAATGGGGTTGACTTTAGTTTGGGTTTCGAAGGTCACAGGGGATTTGAGTAGGCAGAAAGGAAGGTTAAGACCCGACGGTGGCATCACACAGGCACAGATTTGCAGCTGGCAATCTGAGAGAGCCCGTGGGAGGAGTGTCATAGAGTTCCTGCCACACGGGTAATCCTCAAACTCGAACCACTTGGGAGACTTGAATAAAGTCTGTGCTGCTGAGTTCTGTCCCAGGAGCTTGTGGTGAAGTAGGCTGAGTGTGCACTATGAACTTGCACTTCTAACTCCTTCCAGGCCAATTCTGGAGTGCTGGTCCAGGGACTAGACTCCGCAAAGACCTCTTAGGAGAAGAGAGATGGAAAAAGTAGACTCGCCACACATAGATTAAGCCTCTGGTGAATTCCCTTTGACCATCCTGAAGGGAGGTGAATAGCCTTGGTACCAGAGAGCATTATAAAGATGATTACGGTTAAGATGACATAGTTAAGATAGGTAGACAGTTATTATTTGATTTCCCATTTGACTCAATTTAAAGTTGCTTCAGTTAAAAAAAAGGTGATCCCTCAATAAAATGATCTAAAAAAAAGATGGGGACTTACACATGCATTAATTTGACCAGCCTTGCATCAGGCGGAGTGCATTGGGGCAGATGCAGTGAGATTAAACTTGAACAACTGTCACAATCTTCTTTTTGACCCATTTTTAAAGTTGTTCTAGTTTTTAAGAATATTTTCTCCTTTTTTTTTATTGAGGGCTTCCTAGACTTGATTTTGTCATTGTTGTTAGTTTAGTTTGCACGTTTTTCTGTATATGAAATCCAGGATAGGTAAATCTATGGAGAAAGTTTCTGGATTAATGATTTCTTGGGGGAAGATGGAGATGGTTGGGGGCAAGTGGGGAGCTAATAAACAGGGGAAAAAATGCTCTTAAACTGATTGCGGTAATGATTGTATAATTCTTCTTGATGGGATAGCACTTTGGAATGGTACGATATGTGGATTGTGGGCCAATAAAAGTGTTTTAAAAGAAAAATAAAAGAAAGTTGGGTTAAAGAACTTGGGATTTACCATTCAGGTCAGGAGAAGCGCTGGAGGTTTCTGAGGGAAGATGAAGTAGACTCTGATTCAAGGGCACCTTTCAGCAGTAAGAGCTTGCTCATAAAACAGTAAAGCATGAAGTCTCATCATCCAGCCCCACTCCCATTCCCATTTTAAACAACAACAACAACAACAACAACAACAACAACAAATTTTAACAGTTCCCTGGTTTTACTGTCAGATAATTTATGTACTTAGTGTTTATTCTTTGTTGTTGTTGCTATTGTTTCCTGTCTTTCTGGCATCATGGGACCCCATTCTCCTTAAATCACTATTGGAAGTGACTCTAGAGTATTGTCCTTAAGCCTATAAGTCTCTGTACTTAAAACTATTCATGGAAGTAAATGCGCCTCAGACCAGCATTATGTGATGCACAAGTTCGGCATGTGGAGGAATAACCTGCCTGGTTTACAGGAGAAATCATTAGAGGCTTACTAAGGTGGTCTCTCCATTCTGGTCTTATTTCTTGTTTGCCTTGGTGAGCCTGCTTCAGCATTTCCGATCCCATTATCTTCATCTATATTCCATTCTGTTTCCTGTTGGACTGTTTCCTGTCTCACATTAATTAATACTCATTGCAGAGAGCTCTAAGCCAATCAATAATTGTACAAAGTTCAAACCATAAAATACAGGCAGCCTGCTTCAACTATACAAAGTTCATCAACTGTGTTTGCGTTGCTATTTCTATTTCTGTTCCCAATAATTATGAAAATCAGTCGATGCAAGAATTGTAGACAGGGTGACTCTCCCCTGTGACTATCTTCAAAGTCCCTCTAATAAAAGCCTTCTATTTGGATTTCTTATAGTCAGAGCAATGTTATAGACTTCTATGCCCTTAAGCAAGGGAAAGAATCTTCTAGAGTAAATAGTACCTGAAAAACTCACTCCCATTAAGCAGAACCCTATCCTCACACTCAGAAAAGACTACTTCACAGGAATGGATTGTCCCTAGACCAAAAGACAGAGGCTCTTGTTACCAACCACTTCTATTAGATTCCCTGGATATTGTGTTCAAATGTCCATTCCTGGGCCTGACACGGGTCCAGACCAATCGAATCATCACCATGGTTGGAGGCTTGTTTCCAGAAGCCCTGGTAGTACTGTAGGCTCACCAGCAGGTCTGAGCTTCAAATCCACCAGCTGCTCCGATACTGCTCCCCTGAAAGTTTCCTGTCAAATCCTGTATAGGATCATTGTGATTTGAACTGAGGTGATGGCAGTGGTTAGGGGCATCTCTGGCATTTGAATTTGCATGTGATATTAAGGATAGCCTCTGCCTTCTGTTGGATCACCTTGCTTTGCAATGGTACACATGCGGATCTCTTTTAGTCGATTGAAATCTTCTGGATTTCTTGGCTTTGACTCGTGAGTGTTTTCAGCAGTGTATCAGATTGTTGAGTCATTTCACTTGATGTTCTATCAATATCCAGAGCCTTCTTTCCCCCTCATACCTGTAGCAATAATTGGTTTAATGAACTAATAGGCTTAAACCGAAACAAGTCGCTTCCAACTCATGGTTACCCGAAGGGAAGGGGGGAATTGCCCTCGAGAGGTTTTGGGACTGTAACTCTCCATGGGAGTAGAAAGCCCCATCTTTACCCTGAGGAGCTGCCAGTGGCTTTGAACAGCTGCCCTGGTGGTTAGCAGCCCCACGAGTTACCACTAATGGTTTTTCAATTCAGGGACACACGCTTTCATTTATTCACATCAAGAAATGGCCGTGCATGTGCTCATGCCTTGTATTACCTGGTGCACTGTGAATTCTTTAACCAGAAATTATGGTAAAAGATTGGCTATGTGACTCCCGAGGCCAAATTCTAAAAGCCAAACAGCTTCCTCCTTGTTCATTGAACACAGATTCTTGGAATCCCGAGTAGTCATATAAGACATCAAAATATCCGGAGACTGCCATGCTGTAAGGAAGCCCAAGTCATATGGGAAGACCTCGTGCAGGCTCTGAATAACCTTGACCTGAGCCCAGCTTTGAATCATTCTGGTGCAGTTATCTGAAAAGTAAGTGGATCAAAGCAGTCTCCAGATAGGTCCAGTGCCCAGTCATTAAAGTCTATCTAGCTGTGTCATCAGACATTGTGAAATCCTCCCTCTGAACCTGCTCTGAATTTCTGACCCACAGGACCCATGATCTTTTTCTTCTTCTTCTTTTTTTTATTTTTTTGGTATCACTACCCTCTGGTGGTTGTGGGAGCTACACAGCACTGCTCCTGAGAGCCGCCGCTGGATTTGAACCGCCAAGCCCCCAGGCTGCAGTCTCGCACTCAACCACTTATGCCACCGGGGCTCAGTCCTGGATCCATGATCTTAATAAAATGATTCATGCTACTCAGATTTGGAGTGGCTTTTTTGAAAGAAGAGTTCATTGGGCCAATGATGCCTAGTATTTTAAGAAGTGTCATATATCCCCACCTCACTTAGGTGCAGAACCTACTGCTTTATTTTAGTGAGCATTAAAAAGTTTCTAAAGAATGTTATAGGTTTATTTCTCATTCAATGCCCTAGCCAAAGTTTTCTTCCATTTTCTTAAATTCTCTTCTGGTGATTTGCTCTATTGTTTTTTAGCGGGGTTTAGTAACTCTAATGAACACTGTATTCTCAGGTGTCCAAGACAAATCGAGCATCTTGTTCAATGCTAGAAGGCCATTAATTCTTGCCATATGAAGGTCACACAACAAGAAAGAGAAACATTGCTCTTGACATGTATTTTTTAATAGGACCTAGTAAATATTTTATTACACATGTAGATACAACACCATCCTAGTGGTTTATAAAAGGGTTTCTTGGGATTGAGTTAATCCAACCATGTTCATAATGTTTTATAGTATGTTACTCTACTAACTCCAGTGATCATATGGAAAAAGTTCATTTATCTGAGCTGGTGACATTTCTAGTCAATACAGGAAGATCTGCTCACTTGAAATCAAAGCAAACAAACAGACCCCCTCCACACACACCACGATGCTCGGCGAGAGTGCAGGTCACAGCTCCATGTGCACAGGAGGCGTACAGGCATATGCACATGGGACTGCAACAGAATTACCCCAGCCCACAGAACCTTTCCAGTTGGACATAAAGCAAATATTCCCAGTACTACGGAATAGACCACGTATCCCTTTCTTTTCTGAAGGAGTTCTTTTCCAGTAGTCTGATCGCTTAAAATTGGCAAGGTCCTTTCTGCACTCATATTTCTAGTGTGGTTGGTAGCAAAAGCAAACCTTTCAAAACTGGCAGGCAAGGATTGGGAATCTTGGGTTGACTCACTTTGCATTCTTTTTAAATGCTATTGAACTTGTCTCTTCACACACACACACACACACACACGCACGCGTGCGCACTATCTGCCAGAAAAATAATGTACATACACAGCTATAGATGCAAATTTGTTTTCTTCATTCAGTTTAATACCCTGCACTGGGAACGACACTAGCCCTTTTTTTCCTGCTTACTCTTCATATAAATAACTCAGTCCTGGGAATCCCATCTCCCTTGGGATCTCTGAAGTCTGCCATTCTGTCTCATGTCTCACATATTCTGGTGATTTCCAGCAGCAGGGAAGTGCTCAGAGAGACCAAAAGATTTTGGCGACAAATCACATTAATCCCCATAAAATATGTGCTCTTCATCGTGAAGGAAATAAAATGAGATAGCAGACACAATGATTACTTTCAATATAGTGGTCATTTAGAAGAATCAGTAGAAATAGTAGTCATGGTGGTGGTGGTGGGGGTGGGGCTGATCATGAACAGCAACCCCGAGGGCCAAAAACGATGAGTCATCTTTTTTAATAAAAGGACTAGAACTCATAGACTGTCTCTATGTCTGATTTCTCCATACAATTTCTCATGCACGTACTCATTCTTGCTGCCTCCTCCAAGCTAGAGTTCCGGTGGTCTGAACTTGGATGCAGCCCTGACAAATCCTCTGCCTGGTCAGAGAGTAAGGCAACTGATTTAACCCCACCATCTGGTAGGTGTCTGTTAACTGTGTATCATACTTCCAGAATGAATGCTGACTACCAGGTAATAAAAATACCTCCTTGACCTTCCTTCTCCTCCTTTTGACTCAGCCCTATGAATCATCAAATAGTTCACCCTTTCTTTTGGACTACTGCACTTCTCTGAACCTGACCTACCTCGACTCCTTTTCTCTTGCCCTTTTATAAGTTTTCTATTGCTGTATAATGACCACCCCAATGTAGTGGTTTCACGTAGCCTAATCCCCCCACCCCCACTCAATTCAGATGCCTGTAGCCTCAGTGCTTCCTGGTATCCCTCCCTCCGCTTGGGTTCATCCCATCAGGCCCAGTCCCTGCACAGTGACTTGAACTCACAGCATGGAAGTCTCAGGGGAGGGATATTTCTTAGCTAGCACCTGACTTCCTCAGAGAGAGTATTTCCAAGAGACATGCATGTGGAAGCTGTCGGTCACCTCAGGCTTGGGCTCAGAGACAGGCAGAGGATCACTTCTGGCAAATCCTAATGTTTAGAGATGTCACAGAATCTGCCAGATTGAAGGAAGCCAGGCAACAACGCCACCTGTCAGGGAGAAGATTATCAAAGAATTGGAGATGATCTCAAATCTGCCACAGATCCCCAACCCCCAAGTCCCTGTGCCTCCCTGTCCTGATAAGAATCCTGCTACAGTTGACTGAAACATCAGGAGCATCTGGATAGCGTTCTGGTGGGGCTCTGATGGTTCAGTGGGTTAGGTATTTCACTGTTGCCTGAAAGGTTTGTGGTCTGCAGGAGAAAGACAAGCAAAGCTGCTTCCCGAAGGATTTAGAAACACTCAGTAGTAGTTTCTTCCTTCTCTTTCTTTTTAAAATAAATCATTCTACTGGGGGCTCATAGAACTCCCATCACGATCAATACATATGTCAATTGTATGCAGACCACATTTGCACACCAGTTGCCATCATCACCCCTGAAACATTCTCCCTCCACTTGGGCCCCCAGTACCAGCTCCCCCGATTTCCCCTCCTTCTCCACTTCCCCTTCCTCATGAACCCTTAATAATTTACACATTGTTATTACTTTTTCATGTCATACTCTGTCCGATGTGTGCCTTTGCCCACTTCCCCGCTGTTCGTACTCCAGACAAGTCATCTGTAGATCCCTGCAATTGGTTCCCCCCTTCTACTCTGTCCTATATAGTGGTCACTAGGAGTCAGAATCCACACAAAGGTAGTACAAAAAGACATTTTTTTAACACTCCTGTATAGACTGCGTTCAACACCAAATCTGGAGTTTGTCTTGTCTAAACCTTCTCATGAGCTTACCAAACCCTTTGGGTCTATGCTTGGGCTACCCAGAAGCCTTTGCTGGGAGCAGCCTGGCAGCTAGCTCATTTTTCCTCAGTCCTGTACAAACTCGACAATATCCTCCGACAAAGCCTGCTCCACGATAATAAGCGCTGCGATGACTGAGTTTTAAGGAAGGCGTTTCCTTACATTTCGATCACTTCCTCCAGTGATGGGGTCTTCGTCATGTGGCTTGTGACTTGGTTATGTGGACCTCTTGACTAGTCAAATCAGAGACATAGTGGGTAACGGAAGCACAGTGTCTCCCTGCGCACATCTGTGTGAGGTGGCTGAGCCTGGGATCCAGGCAGGCAAAAGGGATAGCAGTGATCACCAAATGCTGACAGGAATCTAGCGCATTAGAATGTCACCAGCAGCTTCCATCTCCTTTCCTCATGCAGCTTTCATGAGCCCCATAGCTGACGCCATGATTCTAAAACCCTCTTTGAAGAAGACATTCCTCTTAATGACAATGGTGCCATGCTACAGGATTAACAAGCACCATGGGCCTTATTTTCACCGTTCTCATGCATTCATTCATAGTCCTTTATTCCACAAACACTGACTGAGTGTTGCGTGTTGGCGATAAAGCAGAGAGGAAACCGGGTTCTCTTGTTACCGTGGGTCCGGGTTCATTGTAGGAGGCTGAGCTTCATAAAATAGGCAAGATACCTTTAGAGAAGTCAAGGTACCTGATGTGGTGATGTGGCTTCATCTCTGACGAAGTGTCCACAGAACTGATAGCTGTCAAAGGCTGGCACTCACTTGGGTGGAAGGAAAAGGTACCTTGTTACAGATGGATGGGATCTTTTTGGCAAAGGTCTTGTGGTCAGGAGAGTATAGTTCCTGACAAATCTGAGAAGTGGCCAGTGTGCCTGGAGTGTAAGCCCTGTGAATTAGGCACCAATAATCAAGATTCACCTCATTTTCCAGGTGATGAAAATGAAAAGCCAGGCTGGAGGAATTATCTGGCAATAAGTAGATAATGTGTCACTTCTGTCACCAGAAAGTGACAAAGCCAGAACTTGAAGAGAGTTCTTATTTCTCAGCTCCTATTCTTTAGTTGTAAGCATTTTCAAGGAGGAGAAAAACACAGCGTGGTCAAGACTGTAGGCAAGGCATATGGGGTTCAAGAACTCTGGGAGAAGGTGCACAAAGAAAACATGAGCTGAGAACCCAAAGCTGAGCTCCAGGGGAGAGCTGGGAAGAGAGACTCAAAGTCATATAGCAAAATAAACAAAACCAACAGCGGCTGAAAAGAGGGAGTCGGTGGTTTGGATTCTGGTTTGAAGAAAAGGTGGACCAACCAGCTCATCAATCCCATCCCAGCATTAGGTGACTCTCAGTGGCCTTTGGCAAGCCCTGGTGGTGCAGTGCTTAAGCAATGGACTGCTCAGGGAAAGGTCAGGGATTGAACCTACCTCAGCTACTCCCAGGGAAACGAGATGGGGCAGTCTGTTCCCTTGAAGATCACAGACTCAGAAACTCAATACACCAGTTTTTCTCCATCTTATCAGACACGAGGCACTCAAGGGCAATGGGTTTTTTAGTGGCCGTGAGAATCAATGTTTATCTGAATGAAACGCTTTCATTCTTACTCTCTGTAATGGATGGGGTTAAATGGATTCAGTGGTGTCTCAAATTCCCAGTCCTTCATAAAGCTGGATTTCTTCTGGGTCTGTAGTAAAATAAAGGGCTGGCAGAGCAGAACTAAATCCTAATTTTCTTTAACTCACAGGTAGAGGAGAACACGGTGCACCATATCATCAAAAGGCACTTCAGGCCATAATGAAAGACCAAATTGGTTGAGAGACAATAGCATTCACTTAAAGCCTCTAAGGATGTTAATATTTTAAAGAGAAAGCCAGCTCCAGAGAATTCATACACTGGGAATTCAATTCTTTGTTTCTGTTATATGAATGTATCCATCAGTCATGAAACCCAAACCATGCATGTGCGCAGGTAAACATGGGGTGAGTGGTGTGGGAGACAGTCCAGCTGCACCACTGGCAGGAAGTTGGGAATGTCAAGACAGATGCTCAGTACACATTTGTAGAATGAATGTTATATGAGCAGCTCAAGCAGGTCTCATTGATGTGATTTGGATTAAAGTCTTAATTCAGGGTATTGGAAGCATGAAGAGAGTCAGGTGGCCCTAGGGACAGAATCTAGGGAATGTCTACTAAAGTATGTGGTGAGTGCATAGAGAAATGTTCTGGGTTGAGCCGAGTGCTAGACGTGGCTCCACAGAGAGACTGATTTCCACTTTCTAGGTACTTCGGGATTTGAGAAACGGGAAGAACAAACCGGAAAAAGGAAGACGTTGGGTAGTGAAAATATTTAGTGCTCTTGGCTCACTACAATTTAAACTGGAGGTAGAGTCCACCCAGTGATGCTTTGAAAGAAAGACCTGCTGAGCTATCCTAAAAAGTTGTCAGCCAAAAAAAAAAAGGTGTCAGCTATTGATTACCCTATAGACTACAGTTCTACTCAGACATAGATAGGGTTGCCAGGAATTGGCAGCAACTTGACAGCAATTGGTTTAAGAAGAGACTTGAGGCTTCCAAAACAACACTGCTTCTAAAACAGTTTTCCAGGCTCTATTCCAAATGAGGCCAAAAAAGCAGAACAAAAACTTTCAAAGGGAAGCTCAAGAACACAAAGTTAAGTATTATAGTAAAATGTGTAATGATCTGAAGTTAGAAAGTCTAACAAGAAGAACATACTCAGCATATCTCAAACTGAATGAGATGAAGAAGGAGTTCATACCTCAAGTTGAAATAGTGATTTAAAACAAAACCTCACAAAAGTGAAGGGGGAATACATGTAGGTGAAGCCTCTGGTGAATCCCTTCTGATTACAGAGCAGGGATATGAATAGGCTTGCTGCCATGCAGAATGGATTGCAAAGTGGATTCTTGCAGATTATTAGGTTAAAATTGAACACTATTTGATCTCCTTTTAAATTAGTTCTTGTTTTAATATTTTCTGCTTGCTTTTCTATTGAGATTGTATCTATTTTATTTGTTATTTTAAAACTAGTTTTTTGTATATGAAATTCAGGTTAAGGAAATCTATAGAGACAGCAACAGGATTATTGGTGCCTTAAAGGTATGGCAGGGGAAGTTGGGGGGAAATGGGAAGTTAATAATGATGAGGACAAGAATGAAGAAAATGTTCTAAAATTGATTGTGATAATGCTGTGATTTAATTATTGAATAGTATGATCCATGAGTTATATGTCCATAGAACTGCTCTAAAACGTTGAAGTACTCAAGGATTCTATGGGCAAACTGTTGGATGATGCAGGAGGCACCAAAAGAAAATGGAAGACAGACTTACTTTGTCCAAAAGATTGAGTCAAATCTAGTCATTTCAAGAGATAACAAACAATCAAGAATCAATGATCTGAGGGAAGAAGTCCAAGATACACTAAAATCATTAGCTAAAAACAAGGATCAAGGAATTAGTAAAAGACCAATCAGAATATTTCAACAAGCTGTTGCAGCACTGGGTTCACTAGCCTAGGCGAAGAAATCTGGAAGACAGTTAACTGGTCAATCAACCAGAAGAGATCCATATCTGTGTCTATTCCAAAGATGGTGAACCAACAGGATGCGGCAAGTATGAAACAGTGTCATTAAAATCACAAGAAAGTAAATTTTTGATGAAGGCACATTTTAAAAATTACTGCATTTCACTCACTGACAGCACACTGTCAGAAATCCAACACCGATTTAGAAGAGGATGTGGACAAGGGCCATCATGGCTGTCATCAGATGGCTCTTGGTTGAAAGCAGGGACTACTGGAAAGATTTATACTGCATCTTCATTATTGACTATGCAAAGGCATTAGCCTGGGGGATCATAGCAAACTATGGATAACAGTCCAAAAAATGGGAATTCCAGAACATATCAGTGTGGTCATGTGGAACCCATACATAGACCACACAACAGTTGTTTGAAGAGAACAGAGGAATAATGGGTGGTTTAAAACCAAAGATATGTGCATCGGGGTGTTTCCTTTTACCACATGTATTCAATCTGTATGTTGAGAAAATGATCCAAAAAGATGAACTCAATGAAGAGGAGCAGACATTAGGATGGGAGGAAGGCTTACTATCAAGCGGCAACACACAGATGACAAAACCCTGCTTGTTGAAGGCAAAGAAGGACTTAAGCACCTGCTTCTGAAAATCAAAGACTGCTGTCTGCAGTATGGATGGCAACTCAATCCCCATCACTCAATCAATAGTCAACTATGTAATAAATGGGGAAACAATTGGAGTTGTCATGAAATTAATTTTACTTGGATCCACAATCCATGTCTATAAACCCAGCAGTGAAGAAATCATAGAAAAAAGAGAATCCACAGATGGGGAGGAAATATTTGAAATGGTGGGCCAGATAATGAGCTAATCTTGAAAATCTATAGATAGCTGCAACATTTTTATAAGAAAAACAAATAATAAAAGGGTACAATAAACTGTTAACAATGAACTAAGGATGCTACTGAGGCAGTCAACAATCATATGAAGACACGTTCTTGATCATTAGCAACAAGAGAATGTCAATTGAAACCATGATGAGATACCACCTCACATTGACAGTGATTCAAAATTTTTTTTCCCTCAAAAATCATTTTATTGGGGGCTCATACAGCTCTAATCATAATGTATACATGCATACATACATACATTGTGTCAGTAGTTACATCTTTTCTGGGGTGGGGTGGGGTTCTTTTTTTTTTTTTTTTTTT
>PVJH01037957.1:0-17531 GCA_004026705.1 Nesogale talazaci | reverse complement strand
GGTGGGAGCGAGGACTCAGCCCCACCTTCCCCATGGACTTGGGCAAGTCATCTCTCCTCCCAGGGTTTGGGCTTCCTCCTGGGAAAGCGGGGCGCACCACCACCCACCTGCACGTGTGTGAGGACCAACAGGGAGGCCGTGAGCTCAGCTTCTGCCCGGCTGGTGCCACCTGGTGCCGGAACGGAAGCATGACCCCTCAAGCCCGACTCATTGCGCTAAAGCTGTGGCGATCGACCTTCCGCGTGCCGCCCCCCTTAATACAGATGCTCCCGTGGTGGCGACCCCCCCCCCACCGTAAAATTATTTTCACTGCTACTTCATCACTGTCGTCTTGCTGCTGTGAGGAATCGGGCGACCCCTGTGTGTTGCGATCCACAGGTTGAGAAACGCCGTCCTCGCAGGTAGACCTGCCTTTGTGGGGTTCTGAGACTGCAGCTCTTAAGAGAGATAGAAAAAGTCACCTGACAGGAAGCAACCCACCACAGCACCGGGCCTCCTCGGAACCGAGGCCTCGCCAATGAGGCACCCTCAGAGGGCCCAGGGACCCAGGAGCACCCACCACCCCAGGTCACACAGCTTGCAGGGACTGAGCTGGTGGCCACCTCTCTCCCAGCTCCGCTCCTTTCTGCCGGGGCTCAGGGCTTCGTGGGCAGCTGCTGGCCAGGCTGAGTCCAGCTCCGTGACCTGTCCCCCGACCGTCGCTCGGTTTCTCTTTCCAAGCAGCCACATGCCCCCACGCGACGGCCGGGACTGTTTACAAAGTGTCTAATGTGCCATCTAGGAGCGAAACATTCTGATTAAGATTACTCAAAGGTTGATGTCAACCATGTGGTCTCATGGACAGACGCCAGTGAAAGCAGTCAGCGGGGGAAGGCGGAAGTCAGGGGGGTGGGGCTGGGGCTCATAGGATCCGGCCCTGCCTGCAATCCCTTTTGTGGCCTCATGCAGATGACTACATCTCCCCTGTGTGTGTGAGAGAGAGAGACTGCTTCCCTGGGGCGTCTGGGCTGTGGTTCTGATGAAGCCATCACCAGGCGCCCCTGGGTGGGGTTGAACCGTCACCTTTAGGTTCGCAGTGGGTCTCAAAGTGTTTGTGTTGCTCAGGCGCTCGATCCGTAACACGGGGACACGAGTCGCCCCCACCCCGTAAAGCCGTCTGGAAAACCAGGTGACTTCTTACAACCACCGCTCTCAGCGCAGAGCCAGGGGCTGGGCCCGCCTGATCGTATCAGGTTGACTTACCCATAGTCCTCCACTTCATGCCGGGGGTTCCAAGAAGAATGTAACTGAACTGATCGATGCCTCAGTTTCTCCTTGGGGACACAGGACTATGGTCAGCCCCTCCCTGAGGGAGGAGGTGGTCTGGGGGTTCCTCTGACCCCAGCTCCAGCTTCTCCGCCAGCCAGCCTGGGGTCTCTGGGGACAGTTTATAATTAGGTCCAACCCCAGTCAAACTTTTGTCTTGGAGACAGGGAGGTCCAATTCCCCCAGGTGACTGGTCATGGGGCCCAGAGGAGGGGGAGGCCTGAACCCCACCATCTTCCTGGTCTGTGCTGACCCTCTGAGAGGCTCTGTTGTCCATTCTGTACAATGAGAAGCAAGTTCCCTACTTTAGTGTGTGTGTGTGTGTGTGTGTGTGTGTTGAGGGGGGGGTGTTTCCCTCCAGGGTGCCCCTTCTACTAGCCCTGGCCACCCCAAGTTGCATCTCAGATGCCCTAGCACCCCAATATTGGAGAAGCCCATTTCCAGAAAGAGGGGGTCCAGAGCCCTCCGGGGCACAGCCTGAACCAGGGGGATCACCCCATAATACGGTGCCCCGTTGGCTCCATTCCCCTGGGCCCTTTCCTCTCCTTCTGCGCCCTCCTGGGCAATGTCTACCTTCCCGAAGTTCATCCCCAGCGCTTGTGGGGAAAAGAAGGCCAGCACCCCAACCTTCCAAGGACTCAGGCTCCTGGCACAGCCCTCCCCCAACTCTGGAGACAGCAGCAGCACCCCGGCCCCAGCTGCCCTTCCTGCGTGGGCCACCGATGAGGCTTCCCAGGGCGGAAGGGCCGCGTGAAGCGCGCGGATGTTTGTTCTGCGGAGACAGCAGGAGAGAGCGCAGAAGGATCCAGGGACCAGGCCTGGGGAGTGTCACAGCAGGTGGGGGTCAGGCGGGGCCTTGGGAGGGGGGCGCGGGCAAAGGGGTGTGCGGAGTTCCGGGTTAGGGTTAGGCAGGCTTTGCCTGCCTGCGGCGCACACTTCTCCGAGCCTCAGTTTCCCCACCAGCCGAAGGAGCCCGAGCTTGCCGCCGCTGGGCAGCCCCTCCCGGCTGGGCGCCTCAGTTTGCCCGTCTGCAAAGCGGGCGGAGCGGTGGGGAGCCCGCCTGGGGGCCCCGAGCAGCCCCTCCCCATCATGGAGGCCAGGGGGACGGTGCCCCGCCGGCGCTCACTTCCGCATCTCCTGGGCCTCGCTTATCGCCCCGCGTCCGGCCAGCATGGGGAAGTGCGGACACGGGAAATGGGGGCGGCCGGCCTGGCCCGGAGCCAGGGTGTACGCCCCACGGCGCCGTCCGCCAGGGAGGAGCCGAGGGATGGGTGGCCCGGCGCGTGCCTCAGTTGCCCCTTTGGTCCACGCGGGAAGGGGTGGGGGCCCCCCCCTCCGGAGCCGCCGGCCACCCGGAGGGGCGGGTGCGCCCCGGGTGCTGTCCCAGCCAGGCCCCGCCCCCGCGGCCGGCCAGAAAAGGCGGCGGCTCAGCCCGCCGGGGGCCAGCCGCTGCCAGGTTCCCGCGATGCAGGGGTCCCCGGCGGCCGCCTCCCCCCGGGGCTCCCCCGGACTCTTCAGGAAGCTGCTGCGGAACCAGAGCCTTCACCTGCAGCGCCGCTTCACGGTGGCCCATCCGCTGGGGTGAGGCGCGAGGGCGGAAGGCGGGGGCCCTGGACGCACGGCGCGCTGGGCCGGGGCCTCGCTCTCTCCCTTCCCCTGGGTCTCTCTGTCTCTGCCTCGCCCTCTCTCCGCCACTCGCCCCCCGAGCGCGCGCCTGGGACCCGCCGTGCGTCCTCCGCCCACGGCCACCCCCAGCCAGGCAGCATTGACAGGTGGGGGTGGGGGTGGGGGCGCAGACCCGACCTGGGTCTCCCCGCCCCCCCCCCATCTGTGCAGAGCCCCAAACAGGATGGCCCAGGTTTCCCACTGCCCTCCACCCACCCCCACCTGTCCACAGATTTAAAGGAACCCTGGAGGCTGCTCCAGGCAAGTGCGCCCGCTGAGAGTCCACGGGTGGGGGTGCCGCAGGAACGGTCACCCCGCCAGTTCTCCGGGGTTAGAGGTTAGGGGTTATGCGTGAAGGCCTTAGGGGTCAGAGGCTATGGGTTAGGGTTAGAGTAAAGGGTTCAGGGTTAGGTTTGGGTTCAGGTTCTGAGTATTCACGGTTCTGGGTGCGAATCGCGTCCCTGCAGGAAACGGCAGTGACCTTGCAGGCTGCGGTGGAGGTTGGGGTTCGTTCGTGGCACTGACCACGGACGACCTCGCCCCACGCCTGCCCTGTGCCCCTTTCAGGACTTGGCAACCCCAGGCTCAGAGACAGAAGCTCACTTCTGTAAATTCGCCCAGACAGTGGCTCAGCCAGGGCAAGGGGTCATGACCGCGCTCCTTGGGGACACCCTCTCCATCCTGGGGAGAGCCCGTGGGGCGGGGAGGATAGCGAGGGAGAAGCCCCGAGGAGCCCCCAAACGGGCGGCCAGGAAGAGCCAGTCGGTCGCGGGCAGCCCTCGGGCTTAGGTCTGTGTCCCTAGACGCCAGGGCCTCTCCGTACCCCGGTTTACCCGTCTGATCAGTGGGCAGTCGCGCCATTCTCACTGCCCTGCAACCTGGACGGTGCCGACCGCGTCATGGAACCGCCGCTTGACCCGCCGCTCTCTCGGCTAAGTTTAGAGCCGGAAAGAAAAACAGCTCCCGCTGCGCCCGCCCCCCACCCCCGCCCCTGGGAAAACCGCAGGCGTCTTAACCCTTTGTACCCGAGACGGGGACTCGAACTCAGCACCCTGCGACCGCGCTGGCCTCAGTTTCTCCAGTTGTCCGTTGTCGCCTGTCCCTAGAAGTCTTTGGGCATTGGAGCGAGCCTCACCAAACCTTCCCGTTGGAGGGCAGAGTCTGAGGGGGTGTGCCGACCCCGGCCCGCCCCTAGGCGCCTCCATTCCATCTGGGCAGGGAAGGGTTAAGAAACCCCACCCCATCCCCCACCCCACGAAGTCTCTAAGAGAGCACTGGAGTGGCTCCCGCAGTGAGGTGGTTAAAGCCGCAGATAGAGACTAGGTTCTGCAGGGCACGTCCGAATTTCCCCGAGGGCGGCCGAACTTAGCCGAGGGTGCCCGACCTCTGCCCGAGCCGTGCGTGACCCAGACCGGCCTAAGCGTGCCTGGACCTAGCTGCAGCAATCCGAGCGCATCCGCCGCTCTCTGAATCCGGGTTGGGCAGAGACAGATGGGGTGGCCTTTGACCCAAAAGGTCACGAACAAGGGACCAGATAGGCACTGACCCTTAGTCAGGAACTTAGAGTAGGGGCCCGTCTCCTCCGTCCCCCACCCGCCCCCTGCCCTGTCACTTCCACCATCCTTCTTCTCAAAGGGGCGTGACCCACAGCAGCCCCGCCCCTGCTACCACCTTCCCACCTGTGCCTGCCCCTCCCCCTGCCCTCCATTCTTCTCCATCCGGGGACCCCATGGTGGAGCATGTCTGGACCACCCTGCCTACTTAGGCTGTGGCTGGAGGCACGTGCGGAGCTGGGAGAGCAAGAGTGGAGACTGACCTGGGCAGGGGATCCTGGGACCCCAGCAGGAGGCTCCCACCTACACCGCAAACTGGCCAGGGTGAGAGCCCAGGGAAAAGAGGCCCTGCAGTCAGGGCATGGCCGGGCCACCTGGGGTGTCGTCATAAATCTTGTAGGCGTGGTCAGTGCGCTGTAGGAGGAGTTAGGCTTCTTCCAGGCGGTAGGAATCCCTGGAGCCCAAAGGGCCAGGTAAGATGAAGGTCTCCTTCAGGGACTAGAACCCAGAAACTGGTCAGTAAGCTGGGTCTCAGGTTCCTCCTTTGTAACAGGTGTGCCCAGTCACTGGGGGACTTTTAAATGGGCAAGCCAGGTCTACATCCTCATGGCCCTGGGGAGAGGACGGCCCTCAAATTGGGGACCCTTGGCTCTGACCATGTCTCTTTTGCGTCCAGCTTTGACTTGGAAAATGGGCTCGTGTGCGGCAGGGGCGCCCTGGACCCTCAGGCCAACCCAGGCCTGGGCCGGACGGGCCAGAGCTCCGGCCCGCACAGCCAGCGGCGAGAGTCCTTCCTGTACCGCTCAGACAGCGACTATGAGCTCTCACCCAAGGCTATGTCCAGGAACTCGTCCGTGGCCAGCGACCTGTGAGTTCTGGGCTGGTGGGACGCGGCCCTTTCCTCCCTCCCTCCTTCCCTCACGCCTCTGTCCCATCACCCTCCCTCAGGTGGACTTATTTGGTCTGGACTTGGATGTTTGAACAGGAGTTTGCCAGGCAGGTAGCTAGTTCACTTATGCAGCCATTCGTCCACCAGATGGTCCTGGGTGAGTGAGCCTGTGTGCTCAGCTTTACACAGGGGTGGGAAGAGACGCAAGTGAGGTATCAGAAATGCTAGGCCAGCTCACAACGGAACAAACCTGTGACTTGAGTTTCCTGGTAGCCACAGTGAAAAGTGCAATGTGATCACTCCTGCCGTGGCCGTAGTCTCTTTGCTGCCACTGGGACTCAGTTTCCCCCTTTCTGAGCTGGAGGTCAACTGAGTGATCATTCAGAGGGGAGTGAGTATTGGCTGAGGAAAGCCAGGGATTAGGGGGCTACCGGAGGGAGAGTCCCCTCTGCAGATGGCAGACTGTGCGGCGGAAGAAGGCGCCAAGTCGGGAACCCAGAAAAGTGCCCTCTGCTGACCTCTCTGATCACCTGTCTCCTTGCAGACATGGAGAGGACATGATCGTGACGCCCTTTGCCCAGGTGAGTGTCGGCCCTTCTCCCCTCAGCCCCGCAGACGGAGCTGACTCCTCCCAACTTGGTGCTGACCGCCCCCTCCCTCTAGGTCCTGGCCAGTCTGCGGACCGTGCGGAGCAATGTGTCGGCCTTTGCCCACCAGCAGGGCCGAGGAGCTGCCAAGTACGCAGCGGTGCAGGGAGGAGAGGGGCTGGGTCCCACGCGTGTGAGGGCGGGCTATGTTGAGGTGGGCGGGACTGAGAGGCTATGGGGCGGGGCTAGGCAACAAGATGTGGATAGGAACTTGGGGCCAAGCTGGGACCCTGGGGCATTCAAGGGTGAGGGGCATATTGAAGGGTGAAGCCTGGAGGATTGGGGGTCTCTGGGCTGGAGCGGTGGGGTCAGACCAATTTTGAGTCAATTGTCCTACAGGTGGTCATCCAGTGGGAATCCCCCACCTGCCAGTCAACCACCTCTGCCCACAGGTAACACTCCCTCCCCTTCCCCACAGCCTTGCTCTTCCTCTTCCTGGAGACCTCCTGGCCTAGTGTCCCCACCCCATTGCACTCCCTTCCCACCCCCACTTCCCACCCCCCACCCCCGGTGGAGCCCCAAGTCCAGATTGCTGGCAGATGGAAGGCTGATGCCAGGGAAAGCAGAGACCCAGGCATGTAGGGACAGATCTGGAGGGTCCTGGCACCCAAGAGTGATGGCTGGGGGTCCCTGCCTGGGGTGGGGGCGAAGCGCGGCTGGGAGGGACCCTGACCCACTGGGTCCCCAGAGGACACAGGGCAGAGGCTGGCCGTGGAAACGCTGGAGGAGCTGGACTGGTGCTTGGACCAGCTGGAGACTCTGCAGACTCGGCACTCTGTGGGGGAGATGGCGTCCAACAAGGTGAGGGTCGTCAGAGAGCCCAGGAGGCCTGCTTCCGTCCACAGTACCCCTTCCCCTCATTTCCATCACCCCGGCCTTACCACCGGCCCCTCTCCTCAGTTCAAGCGGATGCTGAACCGCGAGTTGAGTCACTTGTCGGAAACCAGCCGCTCGGGGAACCAGGTGTCCGAGTACATCTCTCAGACCTTCCTAGGTGAGTTGTGGTTGGGTCACTGCTTGAGCCAAGGTGTAGCGGTGGAAGATGAAGGATGAAAAAGAGTGGGAAGAAAGGCTTTGTAGACCTTCTAGGGATGCCAGGGCCCCTGACTTGCTTCTGCTCTGTGTCTGTCATGTTCTTCAAGGGGGGAGGGGAAGGGGAGGAGACAGAGCCAGACACAGATCCTTCCAGCCCCATGGGTCACAAATAGACCAAAGGGGAGGAATGAGTAGAACTTTGGGGTGGGGGGGGCATTAAAGCTAGGATTTTGAGGCATAAATAGAAGTTTTCCATGAGGGACTAGAGAGTATCAGACATGCAGATCTTCAGTTTGGGCCAGGGAATGGAAGGGACATGCTAATCTCAAGTGCCTGACAGCCATGCCAAGCAGAGGGCATCGTGGAGTTGGGCCACGAAGGGGAGAAAGGAGTCAGGCGGGGGCTTTGTGGTAAATACATTGTTCTGATGCTCGTCAGAATCCAGAGCTGTGGCCAGATTAGGGTGACCCTGAGGCCAACCAGCCTCTCTGTGTCCCATCGTGTCCCCCCACAGAGCAGCAGACTGTGGTGGAGTTGCCCAGGGTAGCCCAAGAGGAGACCCCCCAACCCATGTCCCAGATCAGCGGCCTTCGTGAACTCTCCCACAGCGCCAGCCTCTCTGCTGCCACTGTCCCTCGATTCGGTGTCCAGACTGACCAAGAGGAACAATTGGCCAAGGTGAGTCCCCCAAGGGGACATCAAGACCTGGGATTCAGTCCTGGCTTCATTCAGATAGAGGTCTTATCTTGGGCCTACTTTGCCCACCTGTATAACTCCAGAATCTGGAGGAACTGAGCTGGGTTAAACTGCCGTCCTTCCCACTTTAGGAGCTGGAAGACACAAACAAGTGGGGGCTTGACGTATTCAAGGTCGCAGAGCTAAGCAGGAACCAGCCCCTCACAGCCATCATGTTCAGTATCTTTCAGGTACCTCCCCTGCTCTTGACTTCCAACATCACCCCCAGGAGTCCTTTTCCTACCCCTGGACCTCGGGGAACACTCATTCTTCAAATCCTCTCTGATAGTCCTCAGTGGGTTATTCGAACTGGGTTTTGAAGGATGAATAGGAGTTTGTTAAGGGAGGGGGGGCGATTGTCAACAAGCCTCAGCCTGAAAGACCCAGTCTGGAGAGAATAGCTGGACACTGATTCCCTTCGTCCTGTGGAGTGAGGTCCAGACCAGAAGGGGAAGGACAGAGACTGTAAGAGAGCAGGGAAGGCATCCTGAGAGGAGGAGGTGTTTGAAGGATGGGTAGAAGTTCAGAAGGAGGGCTGAGCCCCGGTGGCGTAGTGGTTGTGCGCGGTACTGCGGCCCACTGGGACGGAGGTTCAATTCCAGCTCCACGGAGCAAAGGCTGGGCCTCCTACTCCCACCACCTGAGGGCAGTGATGCCCCCCCCCCAAAAAAAAGAAGTTCAGAAGGAGTAGGCACGGTGTGCACCACCACCTTCAGGCTGAAGCCCTGACCTGGGGCTTGTCATGAACCAGGAGAGGGACCTGCTCAAAACATTCCGGATTCCAGCGGACACACTTGTGACCTACCTGCTGACGCTGGAGGGCCACTACCATGCTGACGTGGCTTACCACAACAGCTTACATGCCGCTGACGTGGCGCAGTCCACACATGTGTTGCTGGCCACGCCTGCCCTCGAGGTAAGATCCTGCTGGGTGTTTGCTAGTGGCCAGGTGTCCTTGGAGAGATTGTCCCTAACACCTCCCTGTGTCCTATTCCTACCTAGGCTGTGTTCACAGATATGGAAATCCTGGCCGCCATTTTTGCAAGTGCCATTCATGATGTGGACCATCCCGGAGTCTCCAACCAGTTTCTGATCAACACCAGTGAGTTGGGGGCCCCACCCTGCTCTCTTTTTTTTGGGGGGGGGGCATCACTGCTCTCCGGTGGTGGGAGTAGGAGGCCCAGCCCCACTGCTGGAATTGAACCTCAGTCCCAGTGGGCCGCAGTCCCAAGCACAACCACTACGCCACTGGGGCTCAGCCCTGCTCTCTTTTTTTTTTTTAGGAATCCGGAGACCCCTAGTCTCAGGAAAATAGAATCAAACATAGACACTTTGATCCGACCCACGGATTAGTCAACGTGGGTTCCTGAAAGGGGGACTGGGAATGGAGAGGGCAAGAGTCGCGAGAAATGAAGACAAGACAGGATTCTGATCAAATCTCTTTTATTGAACCAAAAGGCAGGGTTAATATAGGCTAGCAACAGGAAGGGGAGGTACAACTTATGGAAATGAGGGGTAAGGATAATCAGCCATTCATACACATACCTTCAAAGAAACGGTGGGGGGGAAAAATGGCGGACAGCAGTTCTCAAACAGGTCCGCATGCTAATTAGGTGAACTCAACAGGTCCGCATGCTAATTAGGTGAACCCATGGATTCAAAGGTTATCTTGCCCGCAAGCCGTTACAATACAAAAGGTCAATAAAAGCATCACTGAGGGATGGGAACAGCATTCGGCTTCCCACAACACCTCACTATCCACTGACACACAGGAGGGCCAGAAGGAGAAACAGTATTTCTGGTGGAAAGGGCATTTTAGGTAGGGCTACAACATAGGTGTAGGAGTTTGTCAAGGATTTCCCCAAACCTGTTTTGGGGCGATCAGATTGGGTGGGTGAATGGAGATAACATAAGGCCAGAGAGGGGAAGAATCCTGGAAATCTTCTAGAGGAGATTTTGAAGCTGAAGTTTCAACACATATGTAAGAGTTTGCCAAGAATTTTCCAAACCTGCCTTAGGGTGGGTTGGTCGGGGGGTGGTTCGGGAGGGGGGAGGGGAACGACTCAACATTCCCAGCTTCCCCACAGACTCGGAGCTTGCACTCATGTACAATGACACCTCCGTGTTGGAGAACCACCACTTGGCTGTGGGCTTCAAGCTACTCCAGACAAAGAACTGTGACATCTTCCAGAACCTTAGCACCAAGCAGCGGCTGAGCCTGCGGAAAATGGTCATTGACCTGGTGAGGAGGGACCAGGGACGAAGCAGGCTGGGGTGGGCCAGTTCAGGACCTGTCTTCTCGCTCAGCCTTCCCTTCCCTCATCTCTGAAACAGCGCAGTGACCGCCAAGCCCTGGACCCTGCCCATCAAAGCCCCGCTGTAGTTCACTCACAAACAAGGCAACATTCCCTCAACTTTTTTTTTGGGGGGGGGGCATCACTGCCCTCTGGTGGTGGGAGTAGGAGGCCCAGCCTTTGCTCCTGTGGAGCTGGAATTGAACCTCCATCCCAGTGGGCCGCAGTCCCGTGCACAACCACTACGCCACTGGGGCTCAGCCCGATTCCCCCAACTTAAAGCCCTTTGATGACGTTGATATTTTTCAGGTGGGAGACGCCCGCCCATACTTTTTTGGGCGGTCTCATGCCTCATTTCTGTTTTTAGTCAATAAACAAACCCTTTTTAACCACCTACTGTGTCCCCATCCCCCCTGAATGGCACAATTACCTACTGAGCTGGTGAATGAAAGGCTGGTGGTTCCGGTTCCGCCAGGAGGGCCTCAGAGGAAAGGGTTGGTGACTTGCTTCCAGTAAACCAGCTCCCAACCAACCCCCTCCCCTCCAAAAGGAGTTTTATTCTGTTACCTGATCTCCATGAAGCAGAATCCTCTGGACAACCCCTGGGATGGGCAGGGGTTCAGGTTCACTCAACTCTGCTCCAGGAGCCCTGGTGCACGGTGCCTACGTGTTGGGTCAGCAGTTCCAAACCACCAGCCTCTCCCCCGGAGAAAGCGCTTTCCATTCCTGTCCAGACTTACAGTTCCACCCTGTCTTACGAGGTTGGCCCCTGCTCGACGGCAGTGAGTTGAGCTGTCTCTCTGTCACCAGAGGTCTGCGTTCCCGCCTGAGCCTCGCGGCATCTCCTGCCTCCCCTGATTTCATAGAGGAGGACATTGAGGTTCAGAGGGCTGAGGGTGGGGACCAGAGTGGTATCTGGGGGGTGCAGGGTAGGCAGGGTTCTCTGATCCACTTCCTCCCCCCGCCCCCTCAGGTGCTGGCCACGGATATGTCCAAGCACATGAACCTGTTGGCCGATCTGAAGACCATGGTGGAGACCAAGAAGGTGGCCAGCCTGGGCGTCCTGCTGCTGGACAACTACTCGGACCGAATCCAGGTGTGTGGCCGGGCCTGGGCTCGAGCAGTCCCAGCAGCCGTAAAGCACCCCCTATGTGTCCAGATGGAGGTGCTGAGAATCATGTGTCCCTCCCCTTGCGGCCCTCAATTTTCCCACCTATACAATGGGCCAGCCGGGGTCTGGGGAGGGGGACTGCAGGCCTGGGGGGCGGCTCAGACTGCCCCCTCCCGAGCCTCCTCCTCCCCAGGTCCTACAGAACCTGGTCCACTGCGCTGACCTCAGCAACCCCACCAAGCCGCTGCCCCTGTACCGCCAGTGGACGGAGCGCGTCATGGCCGAGTTCTTCCAGCAGGGCGACCGTGAACGTGACCTAGGCCTGGACATCAGCCCCATGTGCGACAAGCACACAGCCTCCGTGGAGAAGTCCCAGGTCCGGGGGTCAGGGCAGGGGAACCTCCAGGGGACAGGAGATGTCCTCTTAGAGGAGGGGTTATTTAAATGGGGCTTTGAAGGAGGTTGTGTTAGTCCGGGTCGACTAGAGACACGATTTCACAGACACTCGTGTGTGTGCAGGAAAGGGCTTTCTATAAAGAGTCCTTGCCCATGAAGAAAACATCCCAGCCCCGGCCAGATCAAGTCCCTAAGCCCGGCAGGAGTCAGTATGTTCAGTACCAGTCTGTGAATGCCCCTTCAGACTCAGGCCACACATGCAATGATGCTGAACACTGCAGGAAGAGCACGGGCCAGTGGGTGGAAATCTTGTGCACCCAGTGGCAGTGGAAGCATCTCAGGGCTGACGGGTCTCCACGTGGCTTCTCCAGCTCCAGGACTGTAAGGTAGCTCCATGTGTCATCTCAAGCGTGTGTTCCGCCTCCAGGGAGCTAGCTAGTTCTCTCCTTCGAGCCTCCAGATGGGGTCATCAAGCTGCGACCTGATTGACAGGCTAAACTCCGCCCCTTGACTCTCAAGTTTCCAATTGACAACAGACTGTGTCACTGCCGCAGATATGTAGGGGTCGGGGAGTGGCATTCTGGGCAGAAGGAAGGCGAGGGCTAGGGTCTGGAGGTTGGACAGGGTCTAGGGTCTGTAGTAACTCACTACTGGGCACCCACCTTGCCCGTCCCCCGCCCCCTCCGCATCTCACAGGTCGGCTTCATTGACTACATCGCCCACCCGCTGTGGGAGACGTGGGCTGACCTGGTGCATCCGGATGCCCAGGACCTGCTGGACACCCTGGAAGACAATCGAGAGTGGTACCAGAGCCGGATGCCCCGCAGCCCTCCGGCCCCCACCAGCCCCCAGCGGGCCGCTCCTGACAGGTTCCAGTTTGGGCTGACCTTGGAGGAGGCAGAGGAGGAGGAGGAGGAAGAGGAACAGGCGGCAGAGGATAGGGAGGCCTCGGAGGGGCCTGACACAGAACCCATGTCCCCCGAGGCCAGCCCGGACCCCCAGGCCCCACAGTTAGACAACCAGAGGACCAGGGGCAAGCCTTTTGTGGACTGAGGGTAACATGCTAGCCATGCACTTAAGTGTCCCCACCGGGTGGACCTCACGGCAGGAGGTCCAGGCGGCCCTGACCTCGGCCACCCACCAATTGTGGGAGACAGTGGAGCTTGAGTTACAGACAGGTCTCAAGGTGAACTCACGGACTCCTGCCTGGGGTTCATTCGGACTCCTGGCTCAGATGGGAGAGAGCTCTGTTGGGGGTGGGAGGGGGGTGTCGCCTCCTACAGCACCCTTGGGACTTCCCCCCCCACCCCCGGAAGCCACCCCTCACCCAGAGAAGGAATTCCTGCCAGACTCCATGTCACTCTTAAGCTATGATCATAACTTTATTCTCTTATTATTTATCAAATATCTACTGAGCACCTCCTGTCATTCTGGGTCAGGGCCATGCCTCCTCTGGGCCTCTGCAGAGTGGATGGGTGGGGAGTGGGTGGGAGAGGGGCGATACGTGCGTGTCTGTGTTAGGGGGCAACGTCTGGCCCCCAGGGGCACACCCCACAGAACTGCCTTTCCCTGCTCCTCTGCCCGAGCGCCAACATCTTGAGGCGAGAGCTTCGGCAGAAGGGAGTCATCCCTGGAAACAGACACCCACCGCTGGCTCCCCTTGTGCCTTAGATAGGACAGTCAGCCACTGCGTTTTCTGCCGTCAGCTGGGGTGCCTCTGGTTCATGTGTCCCCTGCTCTTTGGGAGGCCCTGAGTCGAGTCCGCCTGCTGACTCACCCGGCATTCTCTGTCCCCTAGAATAGGCGCAAAAGCCCAGAATGCCCCACATGAGCCCTTTGTCTCCGTAACCCTGTGATTCCTGGAGCCACCCACCCCTTCATCCAGCGGGAGGAAGGCCCTTGCAAGTACAGCCCCTCTGGGCCTCAGTTGCCCCACCTGTAATCTGACTCTAAAAACTCACCTGCAGCTTGGTTGTCCATGACTCTCCTCCCCCATGGCACACCTGATAAGTGCTGGACATGGAGGGCACTGACGTCGACTCAGCCATCTGGGTCATTTGCATCTCACCCATCCTGACCCCTCCCCCTCCCCACCCAGCGGGTCCAGACCACTGCGGTCCCGAGGTCTTCAGAAGCCTTTCTTCCCGATCCATCTTAGTCCAGAGCAGCGCTCCTCCACCTTCCCCAGGCCGCACCCCTGTCACCCAGTTCCTCCTGTCGTGGCGACCTCCTCCCCAACCACATTATTTTCGTGGCTACGTCGTCCCTGTCCTGTTGCTCCTGTGATGAATCGGGCGACCCCTGTGAAAGGGTCGTGCGGTGCCCCAAAGGGGTCGTGACCCCCAGGTTGAGAACCGCTGTGCTAGACGCTTCACGGAACCTGCCCCACACCACGGCCACACGCAGGCCTCTTCTGACCCCTGGGAACTGGCCTTGCGTTTGGCGCCTTTGTGGGACTCACACCTGGGTCCGTCCGTGCGTAGTGAGAACTACCTTCCAGCCACCGCGGTCCTCATTCAGATCTCTTTTTTTTTTGGGGGGGGGGCCATTACTGCCCTCAGGTGGTGGGAGGAGGAGGCCCAGCCTTTGCTCCTGTGAGCTGGAATCGAACCTCCAACCCAGTGGGCCCAAGTCCCACGCACAACCATTACACCACCGGGGCTCAGCCCCCTCATTCAGATCTTAAAAAAAAGAAACAAGCTAAACCCCACTCAGTCGCGTCTGACTCAGACACCCCTACAGGACAGCCGGGATCCCAGAGATGGAGCTCTCCCAGGCGCACAAGCTTCATCTTACCTGCCCCCCACCCCCACCCCCCTCTCCCCAGAATGGCTGGTGTTCAAACTGCGGCCTTTGCAGTTAGCACTCAATGCCATTCACAGCTGGAGACACCCCGTTCCTCAGCACTTGGTACTGTGCCCCTTGCATGGACGGTGGTGCTGAGGGGCAGAGAGACCACCACCCCGCTCAACCCCCAGCAAGTCGAACAGTGGTCGGGGTTGCCACCTTGTGGTGGGAACAGGGAACGCAGCTGTCCTGTCCTGGGGGCACACTGCGAGGCCCGTGGGCTCGTCCTGACCCCTGTCGCCTCCTGGGTCACCCTCACCCCAGAGCCAGACAGAAACACAAACTCACTGCCGTTGAGTCGGCCCTGACGCATTGCAAGCACACAGGGCACGGAGCCCAGAAAGTTCTGTTTTCGCCGGAGAAGCCGCTGGTGGGCTCAGACGGATCACCTTGAGCTTAGCTTCCCAACGGGGCAACCCTCCCAGCAGGGCTCCCCTCCCGCCCCAGCGCCTGAAAGGTGCACGCGACACAAGTAGTTTAGCTACTAACACACCTCACGCCACCGAGCCCATTCTGGCCCCTGGGGACCTGGAGGAAAAATAGAATCGCCCCTGTGGGTTTCCTCCTTCCTCCAGCTTTGCCGGGGAGCTGCTGGGGGTTTCAAACCGCCGGCCTTTCCTTTGGCAGCCCAGCATGTAGTCCACTGCGCCACCAGAGCGCCACTCCGCTTACTATGGCCACGGACACCTCGCCGCCCCCAGCATTAATGCTGACTGCCCACGGGAGAAGTCACGCCTGCAGGCTTCCAAGATTCACCAGCTTCCTGTTTTTGGGGGGGGCATCACTGCCCTCCGGTGGTGGGAGTAGGAGGCCCAGCCCCACTGCTGGAATTGAACCTCCGTCCCAGTGGGCCGCAGTCCCGCGCACAACCACTACGCCACTGGGGCTCAGCCCTCACCAGCTTCTTAAAAAGGCGTTCCTATTTAGAAAGATCTCTCTACCCTCCACCCCAACCCCTTTACAAACAGAGAAAAAATGCGCTGGCTGCGGGCGATTTGGAAGTAATAGAAAATCAACATGGACATCCAGAAGAAAATAAAACTGGCCTCTAGCCCTGCCCGTGGATGCCTCACCTGTGTTCTCCCTTTGCTGCCTCCGCCCCTTCCCTCTGTCTCCCTCCCACCCTCCTCACGGACGGCCATAGTGCCTGGAGTGGGGGAAACCGAAAGGCCACAAGCGGGGGATTCAACCAACCGTGTATCGCCTCACAGTCCAGCAGGCTGGAAGGCTGCATGCAGGGCTGGCTTGCTCCAGGAGAACGCTCATGCCAAGTCTTTTCTCTCCGCCCCCCTGCCCCCCAGCATTTGCTCCTTGTCCCCCGTTTCCATCCACCTTCTCCCCGATGCTTCTTTGAGAACGTGCCCCTTTGGTGTCTCAGAAGTAATTGGCCTAAAACATCCCACATGCATGGTCATCGGGGACCATCCAGTCGGTCCTGACCCATAGCGACCTCATGAGAGAAACACTGCCCATGCCTGTGCCATCTGCACGATCGTTCCCATGCCACAGAGCCCACAGTACAGCCACTGCGCTAATCCCTCTGGTTGAGGGCAGCCGCCTTTTTATTTTTTATTTTGGCTGCCTGTGGCGGTCATGCCTTCGTGATGTCGATTCCATGATTGGGATGTAGGGATGGAGTCTGGCCTGTCAATCTGGAGATAGATAGTGAGTAGTAGCCAATGAGGCCTCCGTGTGGGCATGGCTTCCTCCTGAGAATTCTGGGAAGTCTCGCGGTATTTCCCAATTGGAGAAGAGAGATTTAACTCTCGGTCTCTGGGAGTCAGTCTCCAAGACAAGATGGCAGCGTCCGAGGAGCTGGAGGAGCCGGAGGAGAAGCCACACGGCCTCGCCCTGATGGAGCCAGACCTCTGAAGCTGGAGAAGCCACGTGGAGAGCCCTGCCAGCGCTGAGTTGCCTCTACCACCGCTGGATGCTGTTGATGGACCCTGAGCCCTGGAAGCGAGGAGCCCTGGGGAGACCCCTGCCAGCACCGGGACTCTGCACCCACTGACCTGTGACTTCGTGAGTCGAAAGGGGACTTTATAGACTGATATCGGACATGCGGGCTAATGTTGGATTTATGACCTTGGACTGGGATGGGATGCTTTCTCAATGTCCCATTGCTCTTGTATATAGACCTTTCCCTTATCTCCATATGCGTGTCTATGAATGTGTTTCTCTAGTTCCCCCGGACTCACCCACTGCCCCTCTATTTGACCAAGCGGGATCCCCTTGTCCGGGGCCTGGTCTCTCCTGGCAGCATGCCCCTAGTACTGGACACCAAGGGTTCTCAGGAGCGCTCTGGCCGCGCTTCTCCCGAGGCAGAGGTTGGCCCCTTGGGCAGCCCTCAGTCCTCTCAGTGTTCCTCTCCAGCCCACAACCCAAAGGCCGCGAATCCTTGTCGGGCTTCCTCAGGCTTCGGCCGGCTTCTTCGTGCTCATGCTATTATTGTCAGGGGCTGTGGGGTCGGCTCGACCCTGGGCATGACAGCCCGTGCCAGTCCAGTCACGTGATCGCCCCCTGCCTGAGCCTCCTTGTGAAGGGACCTGGCTGAGGCCCTTCTGAGGCAAACACGCTGAAGTGGCCACCGGGGCCCAAAAAAGGAAGTGCCACGGCTGGCCTCAGGGGCACTGAGTCCTCAAAGTGACCTCCCCGCTACCTGCCACCTTTCAACCCTTTACAAGGGCCTTGTTGTTGCAGTGTGTGAGCTATATGCCGATAAAACTGCTGGGGCTCCAAGAGGGGACTGCAGCATACTAGCATGAAGCAGGGAACCAGTGGAGAGGTCTGAGGGGCTGGCCCCAATCCCGACTCCAGGGACAGCCACCCCCCAACCACCCTCCCACCCCCCGACGAGAAGAATTTACTTGACAGCACGGAAGCGACCGCTCAGGGAGAGGGACATGTCTGGTCAGAGCACACGGGAGCAAGTGAAGGGGAGGGAGAGAGAGTGGGGCCCATCCTGGGACACCAAGTCTGGAGGACAATATTCACGCTCAGAGCAGCCAATGCACAGAGAGGACCACAGAGCCGGCCCCACCAGGAGACCTGACA
>PVJH01037956.1:0-17518 GCA_004026705.1 Nesogale talazaci | reverse complement strand
AAAATCCTTGACAATGTCAAACTTCTCTCCATGTATCTTGATGCTAACTATCAGTCCAGTTTTGAGGAAGTAGTATATTCTTGACATTGAGTCCTAATCCCTACTGAAGGCTGCGATCTTTGATCTTCATCAGCAATTGTTGTAAATCCTCCTTGCTTTAAGCTAGCAAGACTGTGTCATTCTGATATAACAGATTGTCAATAAGTCTTCATCCAATTCTGATGCAGCATCCTTCTTCATATAAGCTAATCTCTTTATTTGTCAACATTACAAAGTGAAGAAGTATGGTGAAAGTAATAAAGCCTATCTCACACCTTTCCGGATTTTAAACCATGCAGCATTCTCTTGTTCCATTCACACGATTGTCTCTTGATTGATATGGAAGTTCTATATTAGCACAATAAAATGTTCTAGATTTCCACTAGAACACTTCTCCATTACCCAAAATTCATTATGATCTATTTAGCCAAATGCCTTGTCACAGTCAATATAACACAAATAAACATCTTTCTGGTATTCATTCTCTGCCAAGATCCATCTCATGACAACAATAAAGTCCCTTGTTCCATGGTTTCCTCTGAACCTGGTCTGTACCTCTAGTAGCTCCCTGAAAACCACTGCTGGATGACCTTCAGTAATATTATACAGGCAAGGTATCTGTGAAATAAGACTCCTCTATCTACACATTATGTATAGGTTAGAGCAGAGTAGAAAAGAGATGTTATTCTGCATATGCATAAAGCGAAAGCCAACATGGGAAATGGATGACCATGCCATTAAAGCCACATAGAAGGAAGCAAGGGTTTATAGGGGTGAGTGAACCAAATCAGAGTAACTGCTCATGAGTTGAATCTGACTTGAACTACCCTATGTGACAGAGTAAAACCACCTATGTGGGTTTCCAAGCTTGCAACCTTTTGCAGATAAGAGCCCATAACACTTGATAGTTAAAGTCCTCCTCTTCAGAGCTAACCCTTTGGTGAGCCTTCACATGAAACACCATTACCTTTACTTCCTTGGCCAGTTCCGAGAGGTCCATGCACATAACTCTTCCCCACACCTCCTTGTCACCAATCTTCCAATCATGTTCCTTCCAACTCCCTGACCATCCAGTACAGCCCATGAATCAGTATACAGTCAGACATCTGGCCATTTTTTCCATGTAGACACACTGAGCAGTCAGGTGTACTGCTCAAAGTTCTACCCATGGGGAGAATTTCCCTTCACCACTATCTTTTAGGGAGATCCCAGAAAAGGGCTACCTTGCTGTGCTGTCCACTTACAAGTGGCACCTGCATATCACGCAAAGCCATCTGTGAACCAGGCATGACTTTTCTGTTCTTCAGTCAAATTGTCATAGGTTACTAACCAGGAGCACCTCGGTGCAGACTGGTATAGAGAGGCAATGTGATGGAAGTGGGAACTGTGGCCATTTGGACCACTTCTTCATGCAGCTTATACTTTCAGGTTCTTCTCTGACCCGGTCTTGTATGTACCATTTCCATTTTACAATGGAGTGTTGCTGTGCACGTCCAAATTTATGACTCTATGGGGCAGACAATACCCAGTTCATGATGGGTAGTTCAGGCCTCATGGTGACATGGTGTCCCATGGTGAGGCGTTCAATCTCCACCAAGGCCCAGTTACAGGCCAACAGCTGTTTTTCAAAGGGGTAGTAGTTTTCTGCATAGGATGGCAGGACTTTACTCCAAAAATCCTAATGGTCTACTCTGTGATTCACCAATAGGGGTCTGCCAGAAACTCCACACTGCATCTTTATCGCCAACTGACACCTCTAGCACCATTGGGTCAGCTGGATCCTATGGGTCCAGTGGCAGAGCAGCTGGCACAACAGGCTGAATCTGTTGCAGAGCCTTGTCTTGTTCCAGGGCCCACTCAAAATTGGAGGCCTTTCGTGTCACTCGATAAATAGGTTGAAGCAGAACACCCAAGTGAGGAATATGTTGCCTCCAACTTCTGAAGAGGCCCACTAGGTGTTGTGTCTCCTGTTTTATTGTTCGGGGAGCCATATGCAATAGTTTATTCTTCACTTTAATAGGAGTATCTTGGCATGCCCGACACCATTGGACCCCTAGAAATTTTATTGAGGTGAAGGGTGCTTGAATCTTTATTGGGTTAATTTCCCAACCTGTCGCACACAGATGTTGTACTAATGAATCTAATGTGTTTGACACATCCTCCTTAGTGTGTCCAATCAGCATAATGTCATCGATATAATAGCTTAGTTTGACATTTTGTGGAATAGACAGGCAATCGAGGTCCCTTCACACAAAATTATGGCACAAGATGGGAGAGTTGATATACCAGTGGGGGAGAGTTGCAAAAGTGCATTGTTGCCCCTGCCAGCTGGAGACAAACTGCTTCTGGTGACTCTCTGAGGCTGGTATAGATAAGAAAGCATTGGCCAGATCAATAGATGCATATCAAGTACCAGGAGTGGTATTGATTTGCTCAAGCAATGAAATTACACCCAGAGCAGCAGCTGCAATTGGAGTCACCACCTGGTTAACTTTATGATAATCCACTGTCATTTTCCAGGATGCATCTATCTTCTTTAAAGGCCAAATAGGTGAGTTAAATGGAGATGTGGTAGGAATCACTACCCCTGCATATTTCAAGTCTTTGAAGGTGGCACTGAACTCTGCAATTCCACCCGGAATGTGGTATTGCTTTTGGTTTATTATTTTCATAGAAAATGGCAATTCTATTGGTTTCCACTTGACCTTTCCCACCATGATAGCTCTCATCCACTTTACAGGGATCCATTATGGGGGTTCTGCCAGTTACTAAGCATGTCTAGTCCAATGATGCATTCTGGAACTGGGGAAATAACCACAGGATGGTTTCGGGGACCCACTGGACACACAATGAGGCATACCTGAGCTAAAACTGCATTGATAACTTGAGCTCTGTAAGCCACCACCCTGAAGGGTGGGCAGTTGAAACACTTTGGGTCTCTTGGAATTAGGTTCAGTTCAGAGTGAGTGTCCAGAAATCCCAGAAAAGTTTATTATTATTATTATTATTATTATTATATTCATTATTATTATTTCCTTTCTCCCAATGAATAGTCACTCTTGTGAAAGGCTGCAGGTCTCTTTGGGGAAGGCTAGAAGAAAGATTAACAGCATAAACCATCGGTGATGTAGCGGAGTCCTCCTTCCAAGGGACCTGGCCTCCTCCTCATCTGTAAACTGACTGACGTCTAGGAATTGATTGAGTGATCATGACTGTCTATCCTGCTCTTCACCTGATCCAGGATTCATCTGCCTGTAGCATAGGTCATGTAGGTTTCCCATGTACTTCACTGATAGTCCCTATGGGACTTCATATAGTTCACATGCTTCACAGTCACAGGGACAATGACTATGTAGCCAATACCATAAGACCACACGAAACAGGTTGCTTTGATTACTGTGGAATGCTTGTTGTCTATTATAACCACGTCCACCCTGTCTCTGTTGATTCAGTGCTGACACTTGCCCTCTGTCACCACGGAGTCCAATTAGCCCCAACTTGGGCAAATGTCAGAGTTCACTTAGCGTAGTTGCCACTGTTAATCCTGGTGCACATAATATTGCAATTAAAGGAATCTTCAGAGATGCTGGAGCCCGCTTCACAAAATTGTTCCTTATTCTTGTGGTGAAAGATATGTCCTAAGGACACCAACTATGGGGATCTATCGGAATATCCTGATAGATCCATTTCAGCGTAACAATTTCCCTAAGCTTTTGGATGCCTTCTTCTACAGTATACCAAGGTAAGTCAGGCACTTCAAGCTAGTGTAATCTAGGCCATCTGGCAGCCCAAGCTTTAGTGAGCCAACCAAATAAGGAATTAGATCTTCTCTTAGCCTCTCTTACTGAGACATTGAAAGAAGAGTCTGTGCTTAGGGGTTCCATATCCAGAAACTCAGATTGGTCTAATATTATATTTCTTGTGCCAGCATCCCACATGCTCAGTAACCCATTCCCAGGGATATTCATTCCCGAGGCTTCTAATTGTATATATCTGAAAGCTCAAGCAGTTCTTTGTGAGTATATCATGCTTCCTCTTGAGTAATCACCTCAAACTCACCTTTAGGTGCTTTCATGTCTAGAAGAAATGATCAATGGTGAGGGTGTTTCCTGGGTGTTCTCAGCACTATATTTTAAGGCTTCTCCCTCAGGCAATAGCACAGGTGCAACGCCACCTGGCATTTCACCTTGAACAGTTTGGCTAGTTTGCTCAGGTATGCGTTGTCTTGTTGATAGTGGATTACTATCTTCAATTGGGAAGGGTGGATCTATTGACTGGGCTGGTCAAATTGATTCTAGAGGTGCCACAATATTCTCTTCTTCTGGATCATCAACCCCTATATTCCCATCCCTTATTTCATGGTCCCAATTTTTTCCCTATAAATGCCCTCAGTTTGACATCAGACACTGCTCTAGGTATGCAATTCAACTGACGTTGTAATTCAGCCAGTTGCATAATGAGACTCTGGAAGAAGGCTCTCCTTTGTAGCACAGGCAAAAGTCTGTAAGTCAGCACCTGAGTTGTACTTCTGAGGACCAGACGCCATCCCTCTCCTTAATCACATAGTCCATTGTAAGGAGGACCAGCCAGCCTGCTTCCCAATTCTTGCCATCTTGACACAATTGTTGGACAATATCAAACACACGCTCTCCCAGAGCCTCTCTTTAACCAGCACTCCATCTACTGGTGCTGCTACTTTTGTTATTAGCTACACTAATTTACACCATACATTAGTAGGAGTTGCCGAATTATCCATGGCTTTATGTGCACAATAAGCAGCATCAGTGCTCTTAAGACCAATCAAATTGGAGAGGCAATCAAAGGAACCCATATTTATGATGTTATGGCAGGAAAATAATATCATAGGATGGATGACTTTATTGTTCTTTGTTTACATGTACTGGTGTTCTAAAATTGACCTTAAAGGGATTTTACTGAAATGTATTCCCAAAGTAGAAAGAATGATACATTTTTCTTACTCTGGGAGAGAGGGGCAGTGGGGATCTTCTGGCTATTTAAGGATGATTCTTTTAAATTTGTAAACTTACTTTGGGAGCACTGAGATATTGACCTTTCACATGACAGGACATATACTATGTTAGCCTCTTAGCCAAGGGACCTTGTTTTTGCTGTTGTTGATGAGATATTGTATTACATCCTCCAACTGTCATTGTTCATCAGACTTTTCCTTCGGTGTGTTAGTTTTTCTTTAAATTTATGTATTTCTCTGTGTTAATTTGGAAGGGTTTCTCGTTTTTTACTTTAAAATTTTTTTTCTCTCACTTTTCTTTTCAGTACTAGTTCACATAATTAAGACTTTAGGCATTCTGCTCTTGTTTCCAACACTAGTAATAATGTGTGTAGTAAGGATTTCCTTACCAACCTGGATGTTGACCTCTGGTCTGAGTTGTGCCTACAGCATTTGATGTAAATGTGGATGAAACTTTCAACTCGTGTAAACATGGAGTGTCCCAGGTGTCCATGGGGACAGTTCTACTCTGTCCCAGATGGTCGCTCTAAGTCTGAATCAACTAGAGGGCAGTGTGTTTATTTTTTGTGTGAATGGCACAATGCCTCAATTGCTTGCCTGCCAATCAAACTGTGCTTTGAACCCATGAATTGAGATGTGCTAGGGAGAAGAGGGGGCTGCCTTCTTCAAGATTCACTGTATTGGAAATCCTAGAGGCCAGTTCTACTCCACCCTGTGAGCTTTCTAACAGTCAGACATTGATGGAAATGGAGGTCAGTACCTATGTTAAATGAGCACATTCAATGTGGTAAGGCGCTAAGTCCGGCCGTGATTAAAAAAAATACTGCCAGCTGAACAAAATACTCCCAAAACCTGATCTAGAAAGGGTGTATGGCTTATAACGGCATCCTCTGATTTGACTGTTCACGTGTAATCTCCAAATGTGAAGTAAGATAAAAGATTGACAAGGTTTACTGCATTCATATCACATGTGCTGACAAATATATGAGCAGCAGATCCAATAGAAGGCAAAATTCATTATTTGGACCATGAGCCCACAGAATCCAATGGAAAAGAAATTCACACAGCTTAGGGAAAATTACACAGAAATACAAAAATGCGCAATGTTCATTCGAGGATATATTTGATGGAGTGATCTGTTTTCCTTCCTAATTCTTGCAAGCAAACCAAGTAAAACATGAATGACATTGACAGAAAACACACACATACACCTGTGCGGGCATATTTGGGGGATTAACCAAGGGAAAGTCTTATGTATAACAAGCACATAAATGAATAACCAGACACTCATTTAAACTAAGGTATCAAAATCCTTGCAATGTCATTTGAAGACTCCATCAGGCAACTGAGATTGAAATGTGTGATTCACAGTAGCAAAATTATCACGGTTAGAAGATGGCTTGAACCAGTGGAAGCTCTTGCTAGACCTATGTCAATGGAGGAGAAATGAAAAATTTATTTGATACTCGGACAAGTGTTTTACACATTTCAACAAATGAAATAGTGCTGGAAAAGTCTGAAGAACATGATCCATAAAGAAAAAATGTTTTCTCCCATGAATTAAAAGAAATCCCTCCTACCACCACAGACAATTCTGTTTTACAAGAATCTACTCTGCTAAGGAATACGACAGACCTTCAGTGATGGCTCAGAAAGATTTCCAATGGCTTTTTCCTTTATTTCAGATAACTACTGAGGTGTTCTAGAAGTCCCTGATTGTGTTGATACATGGTCTAGAAAGATATAATACAAATGCAGCAACATTTTAAGCAGCATTTACCAAACCTGATTGTACCTAAATTAAAAAAGGAGTGGCATTCAAATCAAATGCTATAAAATTAGCAATGGTATTTCTCCCCCTCCCCTCCCACAGGACCTGACCCCCACTGAGAAAACTCATCCAGGTCTATTCTTCAGTGGTGCATGAAACCTGTCCTGCACCAGCTGTAGTCCTCGGGGTACACTGAGATCAGTGCTGGACTGCTCATCACATAGTTCAGCGGTTCAAAGTCATCAGTCTTTTCCTGGGAGAGGTGAGTCCATCAAGATTAGCATCCATGGAGTCCTGTGCAGACTCTCTCTGAGATGAAACAGACTCGATAGCAGTGGGCTCACATCAGGCCGGATCCTTACACATAACCCTTTACCTGACCTGTTTCATTAAAGTAAAGCAACCCAAAGAAAACAACCACTTGTCCACCTCCACACCTACCAGCTTCACTATTCTTATACACTCTGTCCCACCTGGTGAGTCTGTGGGGAATGATGACGTCATCTGAGGCCAGAGCTTAACAGCCTAAGACACCTAAATGGGCAGTCCTCCCCATATGCTATCAGTGAGGCGGCATTGCCTTGAAGGCAGTCATGGCTGGGCTGAGTCCCAACCCTTTTCTGCTCATTCACAATCCCTCTGCTGGAACCTCCTTTTCCCTCCCTCCTCTGTCCTTCTCCCTTACTGTGCTGTACCCAACATGTACCTCTCCGGATTTGGCCCCACCGCCTCCCCTTTCCCTAAATTTCTACCCAACTCTTTTGTTATAGGAGGCTTCTCTTCTATACCTACCTTGCTAATTACACTTACCTCAGGGCACTCATGCTGTATTTCTCTTTTTGTACTTCACTGACTTTGCTTAGCTTAATTTCCTCCAACTCCTCCCATGAGAAGACCTGTTTCAGGTGTTCATCAGTGCCTATGAGTGAAGGATAGTACACCGTTGTGTGTATGTGCCAGAGTTTGTTGATCCCCTCATCCACTGATGGAAATTTAGATCATTTACAGTTCTCTGTGATAGTGAATTGCACTGCAATAAACATTGGTGTGAATACCACTGGCCGTGGTTTATTTCTTAACTCTGTGGAGGTCGCTTTTAGTTTCCTGTAGTAGGGTTTTGTGCTTTTCCTTGTATAGATCTTTTATATATTTTTTGTTAGATATATCACCATATATTTCAATTTATTTTTGGTTATTGTGAATGGTACTGTTTTCCTGATCTCCTCTCCCATGTTCTTGTCAGATGTATACAGCAAACCAGTGGACTTTTGTTTCTTAATTTTGTATCCTGCCCCTGTTCTATTTTCCAGAGTTTGGGGGATTTTCAATGTACAAAATCTTGTCATCTGGGAATAACGGTAATTTCACCTCCTCTTCTCCCAGTTGGATCCCTTTGATGTCTTTCTGTTGTCTTATGTTATTAGCTAGAACCTCCAACATTATATACAAAAGCAGTGGGGATAAGGGACATCCTTGTCTAGTCCCCTTTTTTCAGTGGAATTGATTTAGTCTTTTCTCCACTGACATGATGTTGGCTGTTGTTTCATATGTAGCGTTTATCAACTTGAGAAACTGCCCTCCCATTCCTATTCTACTGAGTGTCTTAAATAGGAAAGGGTGCTGAATGTTGTGAAATGCTTTCTGTGCATCTATAGATATTTCCATGTGGTTTTTATGCTTTATCTTATTAATGTGGTGTATGGTATTGATGAATTTGCAAACCTGAACCACCCTTGCATCCCTGATGGATTATGCTTTTTATATATTTTATTGGCCAATATCTTGTTGAAGATTTTTGCATCTATGTTCATTAGAGATATCGGTTGCTAGTTCTTTATTCCTGTAGGCTCCCTTCCCCGTTTGAATATCAAAATTATACTGGCTTCATAAAAGTGTTTGGGTTTTCTCCATCCTTTTCTATGCTCTGAAAATCTTTGTGGAGGATCAGTGCCTGCTCTTCCATGAAAGCTCTGTAGAAATCCCCAATGTAGCCATCTGGCTTGGGAGATTTTTTTGCTGGTAGGCTCTTGATGACCATATCAAGTTCTTCTCCTGTTATGAGTTTGTTGAGGTTCTTGATCTCTATCTGGGATAGTCTGAGGAGGGATTGTTTTTCCAGGTATTTCTCCATGTCTTCCCCATTGTTGGACTCACTGGGGAAGACCTTTACATAGTATGTTGTGATTATCCCTTTAATCTCATAGGGTCTGTTGTGATTACTCCTGTTTCATTCCTCATTCTATCTACTGTTGCATGTTCCTTACTTTCTTCGGTTGATTTTGCCAGAACTGTATCAATTCTATCGCTCTTTTTAAAGAACCAGCTTTTTTGTCGCACTGATCTTTTATGTTGTTATTTTATCTTCCCAATGGTTCAACTCTGCTCTTTTATTATTTCTTTTCTTTTGCTGTTGGAGGGATTATTCTGATGACTCTGTCTAATTGTTGGAGTTTTAGTGAGTGTGTGCATTACGTCTCTCATCCTTTTTCATATATGCACCTATTGCAATCAAGCTACCTCTGATGACTACTTTGCCTGATCCCAAAAGTTTTGATAGGAGATGCTTTCATTCTCATTAGCTTCTAGAAGCTTTTTGACCTCCCCTCTGATCTGGGTCAATTCCACTCATGCCGCAGAAGCTCTTTTTTCATTTTCCAATTCTTTGCTCTTGTTTTCCTAGTTGACCTTTGCATGGTGATCAGAGAAAGACGTCTGTATAATCTCTATATGCTTGAATTTACCTAGTCTTGACTTGTGACCCAGCAAGAGATCTACTTTTGAAAATATGCCATGTGGACATGAGAAGAATATGCATTATTTGCCTTTGGTTCAAAAGCTCTAAATATGTATGAAATCTAGTTGCCTAGTTGTCTTGCTTAGTTCTATAGTCTCTTTGCTCAACTTCGATCCCAATGATCTATCTTTCTCTGAAAGTGGTGCATTAAACCAAAATTAAAACTGTTGTGTCTGTGATATATATATTTTCATGTTCTGAATCATCTGTTTAACAAGTCTCTCAGGCCTCTCTTTTGGCGCATATAAAGTTTATTATGCTCACAAGTTCCTGGTGAAGTGATGGTTTGAGTATTATAAAGTGACCTCCTTACCTCTTTTTGTGGATTGCACCTTGAGATCAATTTTGTCTGAGTTTAGGATTGTGCCTCCTGCTCTTTTCAATGTTTGCCTGGTAAATCATCCTCCAGCTTTTTATTCTTAATTTATTCTTGTCTGAGATCTTAGGAATGTATGTTCCTACAGAGAACAGATTGACAGGTTGTTTCCAGTGCAAATCTGAGAGGTGTTTCATTGTAATGGACGAGGTTAGGGAGTTATATTTAGAGTTATTATACCAACCTGCAGGTTCATTGATCACATCCTGTCCCTTTTGATTTGGGTGATTTTTCTATCACCATTCGTATGGCTGCGCTGTGTTTTTATTGGGGGGTTCTTTGTTGCCATGTTTTTCTCCTCTGGCCATATTTTCTAACTGATTGGTATAGTTTTATTGTCTTGTGGATGGTGCTGGATTGTATGATTTCTCCTGCTTGTGCTTGTTGGATGTTGTTCTTCTGGCCATAATGAGTTGGCAAGGATCTTCCTCTTCTTTGGGTGTCTCACAGCATTTTCTTTAAACTTTTCCTTGTCTCCAAAAATCCTTATCTCGTCTTCTATTTTGATAGAAGGTCTGCGTGTTGAGTTATCTGCCCAACTCAGAATCCCCCACGGGTGAAATGGGCTTGATTATTCTCTGAGCAAATTAAGTCCTTTAGTGTTGCAGCAACACTGCACCTATATAACTAGATATATTTCCTAGAAGTCAACAAATGCCATCTCTTCTCCAATCCAATGGAATATGACAAGATTAATTTCATCCATTCTATAATACACACTATTTGAGTAAAAAGTAAAAGTCATCAACCATGAATCTCATGATAATTAACTGTAATCTAACACTGTGGTAAAAACTAGAACATTGGAATCATTTGTACATTTAAGCTAATTTGAGTGGTTCATCCTTTTGTATAGTTCATAGTGCCAAAGTGAACCAAATGCGCGTTGCAATATTTCCCATCTGCATCTGTGTGCCTCTTCCATTCTAGCTGGATTTGTAAGGGAGAATTGGGATCATCTTGATTTTTTATGACAGTAATTTATTCATTTTTCTGGGATCACATTTCACGAAAGGATGCCATAGTTCTTACTAGCGGTATGGCTATTGCATATACCTCAAGCATTGGACTTCTTTTTGTCCCAAGGATGTCTCTTACTATGAAGAGACAGTCAGATGAGTATGCTCTGAAATCCATAAGGGAAGGCCTACTCTGCATGGCCAAGCTGCTACTCACATCTAAACATCACCACTTGTTGCGTGGTGTTAAACTGTACAGCTTGCTTTTAAACTTAATCTTCTAATTTTGTACAACACTTACCAGTTTCACATCCAAATCCACATAGAAAAAGCATGGATTTTCCTAGGTTTCACCCTGGTGTCTTCATACTTACTTGGAAACCTCTATATGGGTGTGGGGCCATCCTACCTTGCGGTGCCAGCACAAACACTTGATTAGGAGAGACAAGGCAGTCAGCTTCTGCAAGAATTTGCTGCTTTAGCTACTCTGTGTACAAGTCCTATTCTGCCCTATGGGGTTAGTTAAATGGGTACTTTTATTCTGAGTTGTCACTCAGTTCAACCATGGAACAACATGTCTCTAAAGAAGGTCTAAAATTTATAGAGTCCAGGGTAGACTGCTCTCACCCAGCTTCACTGATTAGACTGTTTACTTGTAAGTCAGAAATTGAAAGTTTAGACAGGGATAGTGCATGTCTGTACCACATTCATACTATGTCTCCAAACAAATACATGGTCAACAGATCCAGCTGAACTCTTCCTGAAGTCAAATCCTCCATTCTCTGGGCCATCAGGCCATTCTCAATTGGAGAGTATTTCACTTAGTCTTACTTATATTTAAACCGAAGTTTTTAAATAAGCAATGATCATTCTGGCATCCAGTATGACGAATAACCCATTTTAATTTCCTTTTTTCTGAAATATAGACCAACTAGGGCCTTTAAATGCACACACAGTCATTTTTCTTTCACACAATACTGAGATGCTTGAATATGGAGAAGGGTTTGGCTTCGCTGCTGCTTTACTTCACCTGATTTTGGCTGGACTTCCTAATGCTGCCACAGGTATCACTTAGCTGTTAGGTGGCTGTCAAGGCTTCTAGCCACATATTTTCTTCTGGAACACAAAATGACCTTGTGGATAAGCTATAGAAATCAAGACAATCTATATCTTATTAATGTTTTCTTTGTGGTTTATCTCTGTAACATCAGAAAATACATTGAGAGTAGATGTAGTAGACTTTTCCTTACATTTGTCTTTGCTGATTCAAAATGTTTTGGACCTTGACATCAGAAATGGAATTTTGACACTGCACATTCCAAATAGAATTTTGACAGTGCACATTCTCTATGGAATTTTGACTCTGGACATTGCAAATGGAATTTTGGCACTAGCCACTCCCAGTGTTAATTTGATGCTGCACTTTCAAAGTAGAATTTTGAGCCCGCACATTCCATATGGAAATTTGATGGTGGTCATTCCAAAACAATTTTGACTGTGCACATTCCAAATTGATTTTTGACACTGAATATTCCAAAGGGAATTTTGACCCTGGACATTCCAAATGGAATTTTGACTGAGGATAATCCCATTGGAATTTTGACACTGCACATTCCAAATGGAATTTAAGAATGAGCATGCTAAATGGAATGTTGACATTGATCATTCTAAATAGAGTTTTGACACTGCACATTCCAAATGGAATTTTGACATTCACATTCCATTTGGAATTTTGGCACTGTTCTTTCCAAATGGAATTTTTTACCTTGATAATAAATGGAATTTTGACAGTGTACATCCTGAATGGAATTTTGACATTACACATTCCATCATGAATTTTGACACTGGACTTTTCATATGGAATTTTGACCCAGGACATTTTGAATGGAATTATGCACTCGATATTCCACGTGGAATTTTGATGCTGGTCATGCCGAAGGGAAATTTGAAGCCACGCATCCCCAATGAAGTTTTAATGGTGGTAATTCCAAATGTATTTTTGACACTGAACATTCCAAATGGAATTTTCACAGCGCACATTCCAAATGGAATTTTGACATTATATTTACGCTGTGGAGTTTTGACACAGAACCTTTCAAATAGCGTTTTCATCCAGGACATTCCAAATGCAAATTTCAGAATCAATACATTTAGAAAATTGACATTGAATCTTCCAAATGGAATTTTGACACTGGATATTCAAAACTGAATTTTCACAATGAACATTACAAATAGAATTAAGCACTGGGCATTCCAGGTGGAATTTTGACGGTGATCATTCCAAAGGGAAATTGACACCTCATTCCCAGTGGAATTTTGACAGTGGTAATTCCAGTTGGAATTTTGACACTGCACATTCCAAATGAAATTTTGAACCTTGACATTAGAAACGGAATTTTGACACTGAACTTTCCACATGGAATTTTGGTACTGCACAATTAAATTGGAAATTTGATGGTGGTCACAAAATGAAACTTGACATGGCACAACCCCCTTGGAATTTTGACAGAGCACATTCCATATGAAATTTTGACAGTGGTCATGCCAAAAGGAATGCTGACAGTCTACATCTCAAATTGGTTTTTGACACAATATTCCATATCGAATTTTGACATTGCAGATTCCACATAGAATTTTGACATTACATATTCTAAGTGTAATTTTCACGCTGCCCTTTCCAAGTAGAATTTGTCAACTCCACATTCCAAATGGAATTTTGTAGCTTGCCATTCTAAATGGAATTTTCACATTGCACATTCCACATGGAATTTCGATACAGCACATTCCCAATGAAATTTTGATGGTGGTCATTTTAAAAGAATGTTGACATTGTACATTCCAAATTGATTTTTGACACTGAAATTTCCAAATGGAGTTTTGACAATATACAAAGTGTAATTTTGACAATGACCATTCCAAGTAGAGTGCTTACCCTGCACATTCCAAATGTAATTTTGGACCTTGACATTACAAACGGAATTTTAATATGGGACATTCCACATGAAATTTTGACTCGGAAGCATCTGGAATTTTGATGGTGGTCATTCCAAAAATAAATTTTGTAATGTATATTCTAAATTGATTTTTGGCACTGAATATTCAAGTGTAATTTTGACACTACGCATTCCAAGAATAATTTTGACACTTTCCTTTCCAAGCAGAATTTGACAGTGCACATTGCAAATTGAATTTTCAACCTTGACATTAGAAATGTAATTTTAACACTGCAAATTCCACGTGGAATTTTGATACATTCCTAATGGAGTTTTTGATACACATTCCCAATGGAGTTTTGATGGAGGTCATTCCAAATTGAAATTTTGACACTGCTCACTCCCAGCGGAATTTTGATACCGCACATTGCATATGGAATTTGGATGGAGGTCATTCCAAAGGGAATTTTGACAGTGGACATTCCAAATTGATTTTTGACACTGAATATTCTAAATGTAACTTTCACACTGGACATTCCAAATGGCATTTTGACCCAAAATATTCGCAATATAATTTTGACACTGCACATTCCAAATGGAATTTTGACAGTGGTCATTTGAAATGAAATTTGAGAATAAATGGAATTTTGATTTCACATTCCAATTGGAATTTTAACACTGATTATTCCAAGTAGAACTTTGATGCTGCATATTCCAGATGGAATCTGGCATTACACATTTCATCTTGAATTCTGACACTGCTTTCCAAATGTAATTTTTATGCAGGACATTCCAAATGGAATTAGGCACTCAACATTCTAAGTGGAATTTTGACTCTGGTCATTCGAAAGGGAAATTTGACACACACATTCCCAATGGAATCTTGATCCTGGTATTTCCAAATGGAATTTTCTCACTACACATTAAAAATGAAATTTTTGAACATGATACTAGACAAGGAATTTTGACACTGGTCATTCCAAATAGAGTTTGGAAATACAGATCCTAAATTGAATTTCGACTTGACATTCCAAATAGAGTTCTGAGATGATCATACCAAGGAAAATTTTGATGCTCCATATTCGAAATGGAATATTGAACTTTAACATTTGAATGGGATTTTAACTGCACACTCTACATGGAATTTTTATACTGCACAATCTCATTGGAATTTTGGTGGTATCTTTCCGAAGGAAATTTTCGCAATGCACATCCCCATTGGAATTTTCATGGTAGACATTCCAAATGAAATTTTGACAATGCACATTCCTATTGGAATTTTGATACCGCACATTGCAAATGGAATTTGACTATACACATACTAAATGGTATTTTTACTCAACATTCCAAAAGGAATTTTGAAACTACACATTCTATTTTGAATTTTGACAGTGGTCAATGCAATGGGAATTGTGACACAACACATTCCCAATGGATTTTTGACAGTGATTTTGACAGTGCTGATTACAAGTAGAACTTTGACACTACACATTGTGAATGGCACTTTGACATACTCACCATGAGGAATTTTGACACTGGGCATTCCAAATGGAATTTTCATGGTAGTCATTCCAAAGGGAAATTTGATACTGCATATTCCACATGAAATTTTACACCTTGACATTAGAAATGAAATTTTGACACTGCACATCCCACATGGTATTTTGGTCCTGCACTTTCCCAATGGAATTTCGATGGTGGTCATTGCAAATGAAATTTTGGCACTGCACATTCCCAGTGGAATTTTGACACCACCCATTGTGTATCGAATTTTGACCAATGTCATTCCAAAAAGAATTGTGACAGTGTACATTCCAAATTGAAATGTGATACTGAATATTCCAAATGGAATTTTGATGGTAGCAATTTCTAATGGAATTTTCATCGTGGTAATTCCAAGTGAAATTTTTGCCCAGGATAGTCTTAGTGGAAATTTGACTCTGCAAATTCCAAATGGACTTCCCACAGTGCACACTAAGTATAAAATATTGTCCCAGTTCATTCCCAATGGAACTTTGACAATGCACGTTCCATATAGAATTTTGACACTACACATTCTAAATGTAATTTTGATGCTGCCTTTACCAAGTAGTATTTTGACACTGCACGTTTGAAATGAAATTATGAAACTTGACATTAGAAATGGAATTTTAACACTGCACATTCCCAATGGAATTTTGAAACCACACAATGCATATGGAATTTTGACGGTGGTATATCCAAAAAGAATTTTGTCAGTGTACATTTGAAATTGAATTTTGACCCAAGACATTCCCAATGGAATTTTGACACTGCACATTCCATATAGAATTTCGTTTTTGTTTTTGTTCTTGTTTTTTGGGCATCACTGCCCCCTGGTGGTGGGAGAAGGAGACCCAGCCTTTGCTCCTGTGGAGCCCACTGCTGGAATTGAACCTCCATCCCAGTGGAATGCACTCCTCCACAGATCCACTACGCCACCGGGGCTCAGCCCCATATAGAATTTTGACAGTACACATCCAAGTGCAATTGTGAGGCTGCTCTTTCCAAGTAGAATTATACACAGCACATTCCAAATTGAATTTTGACACAGGTCATTTCAAATAGAATTTGACAGTACACATGAAATTTTGATTTGACATTGTAAATGAAATTTTGACACTGGCCATACCAAGGAAAACTTTGACACGGCACATTTCCAATGGAATTTTGTACCTTCACATGGTATTTTGATAATGCACATTCTGAATGGAATTTTGATAGTGGTCATTGCAAATGAAATTTTCTCACTGCACAATCCCATTTGAATTTTGATATCACACATCCCATATAGAATTTTGACGGTGGTCATTCCAAAAAGAGTATGGCAGTATACATTCTAAATTGGTTATTGACACTGAAATTTAAAATTGAATTTTCACATTGCACATGCCTTATAGATTTTGACCCAGGACATTCTCAATGGAATTTTGACAGTGCACAATCAATAGCGAATTTTGATACTGGATATTCAAAACAGAATTTTCACACTGCACATTCCATATATAATTTTACCACTACATATTCTAGGTGAGACTTGGTCGCTGCCCTTTCCAAATAGAATTTTGACACTCTACATTCCAAATCGAATTTGGAGCCCTGACATTACAAATGGAATTTTAACACTGCACATTCCAGATGAAGTTTTGATGCTGCACATTCTGAATGGAATTTTGATGGTGGTCATTTCAAGTGAAATTTTGATACTGCACATTGCGATTGCAATTTTGGCACTGCACCTTCCATGTGGAATTTTGACGGTGGTCATTCCAAAAAGAACATTGGCAGAGTACATTCCAAATTGGTCTTTGACACTAAATATTCAAAGTTTATTTTGACATTCCACATTCTCTATGCAATTTTGACCCGGGACATTCCCAATGGAATTTGGACAGTATACAATCATTATCAAATTTTGACACTGCACATTCCAAATGGAATTTTGGACATTGATTATAGAAATGGAATTTTAACACTTCACATTGCCAATGAAATTTTGATGGTGGTCACTCCAAATGAAATTTTGACACTTAACATTACCATTGGAATTTTGACAGAGTACCTTCCATATGTTATTTCGATGGTGTTCATTTCAAAAAGAATTTTGACAATGTACATTCCAAATTGATTTTGACACT
>PVJH01037955.1:0-17532 GCA_004026705.1 Nesogale talazaci | reverse complement strand
AAAAAAAAAACCCACCCAAAAAACAAATTCGCTGTCATCAAGCCAATTCTGATTCACAGTGACCCAAAAGGGAAGAGTAGAGATGCCCCATCTGAGACTGTGCCTCTGTCGGGGAATAGAAAGCCTCATTTTATTTTTTTTTTTTGGTGGGGGTGGGGGTGGGGTATCACTGCTCTCCGGTGGTGGGAGTAAGAGGCCCAGCCCCACTGCTGGAATTGAACCTCCGTCCCAGTGGGCCGCAGTCCCGCGCACAACCACTACGCCACCGGGGCTCAGCCCAAAAGCCTCATTTTTCTGCAGGGGATTGCCTCATGGTTTTGAACTGCTAACCTGGCTTTCTCCTCTCATTACAATTACAAAATGGTTACCAAACCCTCCCTCCTGTTTCTTTTCATCCAATGAGACTTTTCTCTCCTGATACTTCTCTGTGGAGTCAGTAACTCCTCACAGTAAATGGTTGGAGATCTCTTTCATTTTCTGCTCACTCTTGTATGGAATTAATGTATTATGAAAGCATTGTATTATATCACATATAATATTAGGTAAGAAAGACACACTAGCCATTCTGTGTTATTTAAATTTTTTTTTCAGTCCTTTGTTCTGGAAGCAGTCAAAAAAATAGAAAAGTTGAGTGCTAAGGACCTGGAAACCTAAAATAACTAATAATGAACTATTGCCCACTTTAGTAGTATAGACATGCTGCATAAATAATTCACAATCAGGTTATATCATGTGAGTAACAAATATGTTTATGGTTGCATTTTCTTCTCAAAAATATATCTCACCACTTACAGTTTAATTAAGCTTAAATAAAATCAGTATTATTTTTCTAAGTGTATTACTAGGTGTGAAAAAAATGAAAGAAAAAATGGTAGAAAGCCATGGGATTGAGAGTATGTTAAGAATAATCTACAAATAACTAATGTGCATTTACTCTTGGTGACTACAAAAACAAAACATAAACTCTGAGTTTATGTTAATTAGTTTGATAATTTATCCTTGTTTGTATGGACAACCCTACAATAGTGATTTGTAAGTTCCTGAAATCTTTGCTTTTAGGATGAACCTTAGGAACAATTTATGGAAAGCTGAAATACTTAAGAATAAACCTAAGTAAATACTTAAGAATAAATTTACACAGGTAAGTAAAAGACTTACACAAAGAAATATATACATATGTATATTTGCAGCCACAACAGTGGTTGAAGAACAAAGTAGCAGACCCCACATTTGTTGATCGCAGAAGCCACTGTGAACCATGATTGTCAAAAACAGTCTAATGTTGGTATAATAAAGTACAAAGACCAATGGGAGAGAAAGGAGAACTCAGAAGTAAATCTACGTAAGGACATCTAATCTTCCACAAAGAGCTTAAATCCATTAAATGGTGTATAGGCACTTAGAATCTGCTATTTTGTGGGGGAGAACCCTGATTACAAGTGCCATTTTAACAATAGGTTCATCAAACTCAATCAAAAACTAGGTATCGTCTGTCCAACCTGTAGGAATCATCTGAATCCCAGCGCGGACTGGGCTGAGATCCGCAGTTGGAAATGATCAGCTGCAGAAGAAAGATGGGACTTTCTGCTCTCATTAGAACTCTGAGGGGCCCTTCCACCCTGGCTCGCTGTGAGTCAGCATCGCCTCAATCGCAGTGAGTTGGTTTTGGTACCGCCCCTCAGTGGAGGCTTGCATGTTGCAATGATTACAGGCATGCAAGTACCCAGGAGGCAAACGATTCAAGCAGAGGAGGTTACTGCTTACAAGTGTGCCTTCCTTTACAGAAACTCCAAACCAAAGCTCACTGTAGCTGATACAGTGACTCCTGGTGGGTTTCCAGGATGGTATGCAGAAAGCCCAATCTTTATCCCCCAGAGCTCCTGGTGGTTTTGAACTGTTGACCAGGCAGATTCCAGTCCAACAAGTAACCAGTATGCCACCAAGATAGTGGAAAACTAAAAGTTCCTTTTGGTAGCTTGGCTTCATCTATGCATCCAGTTTTATTTTATATGAATTCCTTTCAATCAGATGTAAAACACAGAAGACTAACATGATGTCAGAGATCATCATTTTACTAGTACAGATTTGGGCAGAAATTTCTGAAACATAGACTTCAGACTTTGGCAGGAAATTTTCTGATTGCAGCAGAGGTGGGATGGCTTTTCACATAAACGCTCTAGTCACGGAGATGGAATGGTTGTGGAGGCAAATATTTTAGCTATGACTTAAATTTGACAGTCGTTTTTCTGATCTTGGCAGGACAAGAGCTCCCCTGGTGGCTTGTTTCTGAGGTGTGACTCTGAGTATTAATTCTGGAAACTCACTTAAATCTATTCCTCATGTTCTTCAATTCTGTTCACCATTTAGTGCCCTGAATAGAATCCTTTCTTCTTAAACTAGAGTGAATTCTAGTCTATGCAATTTAAGCCCACCAGTAGTAGTTCAGTACTTGCAGTGGCTACAGACAAAAACTCCTAAAGAAAATGAGCATGTGGGGCTGAGCCCCGGTGGTGTAGTGGTTGTGCACGGGACTGCAGCACACTGGGATGGAGGTTCTATTCCAGCCCCGCGGAGCAAAGGTTGGGCCTCCTACTCCCACCACTCGGGCAGTGATGCCATAAAAAAAAAAAAAAAAAGAAAGAAAGAAAAGAAAATGAGCATGTGTCATTGCTTATCTGATCTGGGAGGGATAAAGGAAATAGGATTCTTTCTAGCAATAGAGGGTAGGACTCATTTTTGCCAATCAGGTGACTATGGTGAGAATGAGGAATTTAAGGTTTATGGAGTGAGCTGTCTGTTTCTAATTATGTCCACCCAGACCCCCATCAACACCCCCACCCCCAAATGGCTTATATAACGAAAATGACAAACTCAGAATCTTTAGAATGAGACTTCAGACCTGATCAGAGAATCAGGGAACTTCCATAGTTGTCTAAAAGAAGCTCTTGGCACCTTTAGGAAATCAAAGCTTAAAATAATATGTAGCGTCTGATCTTCCAAACTGCAGAGATGCAGTAAAGAGTGAATTTGCAGATTGTCTAAGGCTTATCCACAACCTTGCAATTTTCATACTATATTAGTTTGGTCTGATGCTGGAAGCTATGCTATGGTATTTGAAATACCAACAAGACCTCTTTTGGTGGACAGATTGCAATGGAACTATAAGACTCTCTGCACTGAGTGAGTTCTGACTCATAGCAAGTCTATCGTATAGTGCACAGCTGTCCTTGTGGATCCCTAAGACTGGAACTCTTCATCGTCATAGACAGCCTTGTCTTTCTCACACTGAGCAGCAGGCGCTTTCGTACTGCTGACCTTGCAGTTACAGTCCGATGAGTAACCACTACCCTCGATTATGAAGAAGGAATAGGAGGTATCTGAGGGATTTGATCCTGAAAAACTTAAAATAGCAGTGTGACATTGTTAGTTATAGTATGGGCAGATGAAATCAATCTCTATCCAGGTAAATCCTTTCACCCACTACAAGTAAAGAAAGAGCAACCTAGTAGGTCTTTTGGTTTTTGATAGTAGCACATATGGCATTTGGGTATGTTGATCTAACCTATTTAACCCCATATAGATCAACTGATCCATAAATGTGTAACCGATAGTAAATGATTGTAGTAAGTCACTGAAATTTGAAGTCATTTGTTACCAATCAGTAGTTAAAATCCATATTGTATCTATGTACTGGAGAAAGTTATTGATCATTGTTTTTTGGCATTTGGTTTTGAACTCCCAGAACTCAGAATGCCATTGTCCTCCTCCAGTTAGAATTTCAGGAGATAAAGGAAGTCTTGGCCAGAGTCTACCTCAGAGAGCCTCATAAACCCATTCTCTTATTATCTATCCAGTTCATTAGTGCATTGTTGCAATGCCTGTGCTGCTTTCATAGCCTGTGGAACAAGGATATTTATGGCAGGAAGGACAAAGTGGAAGTCTCTGTAGTTACCCTTCCCTAAAAAATTAGTTAAGCAAAAGTAGCACTGCATGCCTGGGGACTTTGCAGAAATTAGTGTTGCCATTAAAGACTTGAAAGATGTAGTGGTAATGATTCTTTTCCTCTCTCATTTGTCTATCCCCCTTGACCTAGTTAAAAACAGATGAGTCTTCAGGAATAATAATATGCTACTCTAAATATAATCAGATACTAACTCTATTTACAACTGCTATTCCAGATGTAGTTTCTTTAATAAAGCAAGTCAACCCAGTTGATAGCAGTTAGAATATAGCTATTAATCTAGTGAGACCTTTGTTTGTGTCTGTGTTGCCAAGAAGAGGGATTCAAAAGGTGTTTGCTTTTATCTCATGGGAACACTAAAATATTTTCACTGATCCATTTCAGCTCTCAAGTTCAGGGTCGCTATCATCTTCAGAAAGCTTTACCATCTTATCATTTCATAACCACACAAAACAACAAATTGGCCAACAAGCTCATGATACACTCAGTACAAAGTTTCAGAGAACGGGTTATATATTTCAGTGGAAATCCAAGTACATTGACCTCAAAAATTTCTGAGGATCTGTTGTTCAAGCATCACAGAACGCCAACCAACTACCATGGAGCTGATTGTGACTCAGAGTGACCAAAGATTTATGAAGCTATACATCTTTGTGTGTGTGTGTGTGTGTGTGTGTGGCATCACTGCCCCGGTGGGAGTAGGAAGCCCAGCCTTGCTCCTGGAAAGCTGCTGCTGGATTTGAACCATCAACCCTGTGGGCTGCAGTCCCACACACAACCACTACGCAACCAGGGCTCAGCCGAAGCTATACATTTTTATGGGCGCAGACAACCTCATTTTTCTCCCTCAGAGCGGCTGGTGGATTTGAATCAAGGATTGTGGTTAGCACTCCAATGTTTACCCAAAAGTGCCCCCAGAATACCAAATAGTACTTGGTAAGGTTTTTTTTTTTTTTTTTGGTAAGGAACATACACCACATGTAATCTAATCAAGGAAAATTAACAGCTTTATTTAAGTGGCCTCAAAGGATGAGAACCGGTTTAAGTTCGATTGTCATTTAGCCTGCCTGATCATTGATGAAGTTGATATGATATACATCACGATGCTAATTGAAGCCTGGGGCAAGTTCCAATACGAGAATAAATGTAAGCCAGAACGCTGAATCAGCTGCCTTTAACTTCTCCATTTGAGAATAAATTCTTGACTTGTCTTCCAGGCTCTGAAAGAAACATTACCATGGGAATTTAAGAACTTAAGACTTTGATAGATCATCATAAAATATGCTTGCTCTAATCCAACAAGCCATAAGGTTGTATGTTCCCAGAAGCACCCTAGTATTACTTGGAAGTAATACATGGAAAATTGAATAAAGTTGATCTAAAGACCAGATGCTGTCTCATTGATCCAACTCATGACCGTGCCCTTTGTGTCGGAATAGAACTGTGCTACAAAGAGTCATCAATGAGGGAGGGCCAGCCCTTTCTTCTTCTGAATATATGTGTAACTGGATCCAGAGCTCCAATTCTGGGTTCACAGCAACTTGTCCCACCTTATGGACTTCAATATCAAAACCCTTTGCTGGCAAGTCCACTGTGACTCTTGTCAACCCTATGTGTTTCCAAGTAGACATTTTCAATAATATTTTCTTAACTATAATGAAGAAGGAGCCTTGGTGATGTAATGGTTACGTACTTGGCTCCTGGGAGGAAGGTCAGCAGTCTGCACTCACCAGATTCTCTGAAGAAGGAAGAGACTTAGTGATCTATCTACTCCCATGGAGAGCCCAACCTAGGAAATGCAGTTCTCCTGTGTTAGGCACTGTGAGTCAGAACTGACCAGAGAGCACATACCAACAAGAACCTTTACAGAAGTGCACTGGCAAGTCTCTCCTTCAACAGCTTCACTGGATGGACCGCTTCTTGTCTAATTTGGTAGTTGGTCACTAATGAATTTGCATCATCTTTTCCAGAGACTCCAGCTGGTCCTAATGATAATAGGAAATGAGATGAGCTCTTGTGATCTCATGATGAATGCTCTATCACCAGTTGACGAGGCACTAAAAATGCCATGCCATGCCTGATTTACAGATAAATCTGGGCTCTGAATCGGTGTGAGTCAGAAGCAAACTACTACTATACCAGTATTTCACTGAAGAGGTGTATTGACATGTATGCAGGTAGAAATCCTTCCAAAGCACACGATTTGAACATCTTCCAGTTTGGCAGAAGGATGTCATAAATAACTTATTGTAGGTTAATGTTCACACTTGATGGACAAGGACTTGGGAAAAATAATACTCAAGAATCTAGGGAATTTAGGATTGGGGAAGTCCTATGTGAGCAGATCTCCTGAAATGATTTCAGTGTGAGGACATATGTGTCTCTTCCAAGCACTAAAGAAAAGGACAATGTCTGAGAACACTATCATATCAGTAAATGGGTAAATAGGACCTCTGCTGCGGTTAATTGTTACCAATTAACCAGTGCTTTTTAGTGATAAACCAATGGTTCTTTAAAAAAGGATCATGATATCAGAGACATCGTATTATGTATTTTCTCAAAACATAATTTCTTGTCTGCAAGATTGATCTCTCTACTATTAGAGCTGAGAACCCAATCTGCCAGCTGCAGAACCCAATGCAGAATTCTTGCAACATCATCATAAATCAGGGGACCAGCCAGAGATTTAGTGCCCAGTCAACTGCATTAGACTTCTTTCAATACAGAAGTAGGAACACTGATGTGCTGTCAACTAACTCACTGGCAGTGGTTTGGGTTATCATGGAGCTGGCATCAATTTGACTTCAAAGAGTAAGTAACTGTTATAGAGCTATATGTATTTCTTGCCTGCTATAGTTGTTTACTGCTTTGTTCAGCATCGGGAACCTCACATAACATTGCATCTGACTGAGGAACTCGATTTTATGTAAGTGAGCTAAGGTAACATCTTAGCAACATGAAATCATTGATCTAAATTATCCATGTAATTGCTAAATTGTCACGCTATGACATGACATGGTGCCATGATCTAGTATGCAAGGTATGAGTTGGGAAATCCTATCTTCTATGATTCAATTGCTTTTATCCCCTAAATATCTAGAACACCTTGGTCTGAGAATGAAGGGGCTGTAATGGAATGACTATGCCACTGTGATGCCAGTGACTAATGTGACTGTTTAATTTCCTCTAAACTGGGACAATGTAAGAGTGACATATACTATTTAAAGCAATTAAGCTTAGGTAGTATTTACTGGCAGATTGCTGCACTGCCATTGAGTCCATTCTGATTCACAGGGACCCGAGAGCACAGAGCAAAACTATTCCTGTGGGTTTCCAAAACTGTAACTATGTACTAGAGTCAAATACCTCATCTTTCCCCACATAACAGCGAGTGGTTTCAAATTGCTGATCTTGAGATGAGGAGCCCAATGTATTACCCATGATGTGACTAACAAATTTATTGTACTGGAGGGCTTGTAAACATTTTGAAAAGAAATTTAAAAATAAATCTGAGAGGGAAAGTGCAAACAACAAAAGTAAAAATGCAATAGCCCAATAGAAATAAAGAGAATTATGACAGGATATTGTGAATAATTATATGGGAACAAAGTAGATAGCTTGGATGGATCAGACAAGTGTATAAAAACACAGTGACTCGAGGAAAGAGAAAGTCTCAAAAGACAGACAAGGGAAAAGACCACTCAGTAACCAAAAGCCTCCCAACCACTGCAACCCAAACTTGGACCATATATATGGCTTCATTAGGGAGTTCTACCAAACATGTAGAGAAAATTGACACAATAAAGTTTATTCATTCTATGAAGCAAACAGAACCCCAATATGTCTGACTAGACAAACCACAAGAAAAGAACATCACAAGATATTATCGCTTAAGAATATACATTCAAAAAAAAGGTATATGTTCAAAAATCTTCAACAAAATATTAAAACCTGACTGCTATGGAGAGAATTTGTGAATCATAGCAACCATTTATAGAATCTTTATTAAAGTGCATTTCTCATGGAGCAGCTTTTGGGTTTCAACCATGGACTTAGCAGCCCAATGGTTCTCTGACAGCAGCACCAAATATTAGTTGGCAGAATCCAATCATATAATAAAAGAGTCCCCAAAAAGTGTCGAACACCATGTCCGAGTGTGAAAGCTGGACAATGAATAAGGAAGATTGTAGAAGAATTGATATATGTGAATTATAGGACTGATAAGAATATTTAAAATAATTAATTTTTTTTAATATTCAAAAACACTGTAGACTGCCAGAAGAACAAACAAACCTGTCTTGGAAGTAAATCAGAATGCTCCTTAGAAACCACTTTGTCGAGCTGAGCCCCGGTGGCGTAGTGGTTGTGCGCGGGACTGCTGCTCACTGGGACGGAGGTTCAATTCCAGCAGTGGGGCTGGGCCTCTTACTCCCACCACCAGAGAGCAGTGATGCCCCCCCAAAAAAAATAAAAATAAAAAAATAAAAATAAAAAAAAGAAACCACTTTGTCCTATGTATTTAGAATAAGTTATCATGAAGGATCAGTCACTGGAAAAGGACATCATATTTGGTAAAATAGGTCAGTGGAAAAGAGGAAGAACCTCAACAAGATGGACTGATCCAGTGGCTATGAAAATAAGTTCAATTCCTCACCCCCTACCGCACCCCCACCCCATCATGTCCCCAGTCATGTCTTTCACTGTGGGCTAGTCAGGAACATGTGCACAGGTACAGACAAGAGATAAGAGCTCATGACACACAGAATCCAGGAACAGGAATGGGAGTAGCAATATCAGAAGGGTAGGGGGAACGTGGGGAAAGGAGGGGAGGAAGGAAGAACCGATAGCAATGGTGGACACATAACCACCCCAACCCCTACCCAGGAGGATGGACAACAGAAACCATGGGGGAAGGGAGACAGCAGTCAGGGTGAGATATGAAAACAATAATTTAAAATTTATCAATGGATCACAAACTAGGGTGAGGGAAAAAAAGAGAAGCTGATACCAAGGGCCCAATAGAAAGTAAATGCTTAGAAACTAATGATGGCAAAAAAAACCCCAAAAAACTATTGATGGCAACTTATGTACAAATATACTTGATATAATTGATGCATGGATTGTTATAAGACCTATAAGAGCCCAAACATGGATCTTTCAATTAAAAAAAAAGAAACAAGTGAAAATAAATAAATAAACTCCATAAACAAACATATGAGAATGGCACCGAACCAGGCAGCATTTTATAAATTCAAGTCCTCATTTGCATCGATGTGATTCTGACTCAAAGTAACCTTATGTGACAAAGTAGAACTGCCCCTGTGAGTTTCCGAGTCCGTAAATCATTATGGAAATATAAAGCCTCACCTTTCTATTGAGGAGCTGAGGATGGATTTAAACTGCTGACCCTGCAATTAACCGCCCAATGGGCAACCCCCTATGCAAATGGCTTCCAAAGTCAGAATTCACTAGATGGTACCTAACATCAACATACGTGAAATATTGAATCCAGGATGTAGATTAAAGGAGTACAGAGTCACTGTACACACAAAAAAGTTGACATTCCATCATTTCACAAGGTAACATGATTTAAAAAATTTTTTTTCTGTGGTATTAAAGGAAGAGATGCAAGCTGCACTTAAGACATTACTGGAAAACAAAGCTACAAAACTACAAGAATCAGCAGAATATCAAGGTTAGCTGAGCCAGCACTGGAAAGGCTCACTAGTCTATGCCAAAAAACGTTCGAAGACGGGACCTGGCAAACTGATGGGAAGAGATCCATGTTGGCACACATTGCAAAGATAGGTTACGCAATAGAATGTGCAAATTATTGATTAATCCATGTGCACCTCTGCATACACTAATTCATAAAGGTTTGCAGAAGCATATCAACATGGAACTGCCACAATTCAAACTAGATTCTGAAGATGATGTCAAATGAAGGATATCATTACTTATGTCAGCTAGATCTTGTCTGGGTTTCCTTGTCTTACAGACTGTGCAAAGGTATTCAACAGAGTAGATCTTAACAAAATATGTATTACATTACAAGACATGAGAATTCCAGAACACTTAATTATACTACAGGCAGAGCCTGTGCATAGACCAAGAGGCAGTTGTTCAAAAAGTATAAGGAGATTTGGTGTGGTTTACAATCAGAAAAGATGTACTCGAGCATTTTATCTTTTTATAATATTTATTCAATCTATATGGTGAGCAAATAATCCAGGAAGAACACAGCATCTGCTCTGAACGAAGGCTTATTAACAAACTTACATACACAAATGACAAAACCTTACTTGCTGAAAGCAAAAAAGACACAAAACTCTTAATGAATACAGTATAGATTACAAACCAATGTAAAGAAAACCCAAATCCTCCTCATTAGAGCAATAGACAACATCGTGATATATGGAGAAATAATTCAATACGTCAAGGATTTCATTCTATTTTACTCCACAAGCCAAGTCAAATGGCATATTGCATTTTGCAAATGTGCTGCACAAGATCTATTTAAATCAGTGCTTCTCAAATTGTGGATCACCACCCCTTTGGCGGTCGAATGACTCTTTCACAGGGGTCACCTCGGGCCATCAGAAAACACACATTTCTGTTGGTCTTAGGAATGGAAACACCACTTCTATCTGTCTCCAGGTAGAGCCAACTCACATACAGATATGCCCACATACTAGTATCTGGCATGAAGACTGCCACACATGCTACACCATGCTTCAAGACAAAATTTCATTGATTTGTCATTAGAAATAAATATCTCACAATATATAATTACATATTATTTTGTGATTAATCACTATACTTTAATTATGTTTAATTTGTAGCAATAAAATACATCCTACATATGCATAACAATAGCAAAATTACAATTATGAAGTAGCAATGAAAATAATTTTATGGCTGGGGGTCACCACAACATGAAGAACTCTGTTAAAGGGTCACGGCATTAGGAAGGTTGAGAACCACTGATTTAAAATGTTACAGAACAAAGATGCCACTTTCAATATTAAGTTGCATATGACAGGTTAGATGATTTTATGTCAACTAGACACTCCTGGCTAAGGGTGGAGTCAAACTTGTCAATCAAGTCACAGCTTGATAACTCCTTGACATTAAAAGAATGTGAGAACTCGAAACTGCTCTCTCCCCACCACCCCTTTTTCCTTTCTGCTTGCCAGGACTCAGCCACTGCCCCTGGAGCTGCTTGAGCCCTGCCCTGTCTCCACACAACTCTGCAATTGACCACTCTGTGAATTCCCTTCACTGTACACCACTGAAGAGGCTGCCTGAGCCTGAAGAGCAACCAAAGAGTTGAATGGGGCTAAATACTTTCTTTTTAATTAATTAATTTATATATTAAATCATTTATTGGGGGCTTGAACAACACATCACAATCCACACATACTTCAATTGTTTGTTTGTTTGTTTGTTTGGTGGGCATCATTGCCCTCTGGTGGGACTAGGAGGTCTAGCCTTGCTCCTAGAGAGCTGCTGCTGGATTTGAACCTCCAAGCCGGTGGGCCGCAGTCCCGCACTCAACCACTACGCCACTGGGGCTCAGCCCCCCACACAGACATCAATTGTGTCAAGCACTTTTGTACATTTGTTTCCCTCATCATTCTCAAAACACTTGCTTTCTACTTGAGCCCCTGATATCTGCTCCTCATTTTTCCCTTCTCTCCCTGCTCCCTCCTCCCCCATGAACCCTTGATAATTTATAAATTATTATTATTTTGTCTGGGATACTTTCTTGATATAATTACTTCTTGATATAAAGGTCTTTCTTGATCATCTATGTGTCACTGGATTTGTTATCTCAAGACAGCACAGTGCACGGATCCAAGCCATGGTATTTTTAAGTGTTACATATGCTTGAGAAAGAAAGCTGGACAGTGAATAGGGAAGATCTGAGGATTAACTCAAAGCAAAGAAACAAAGTAACTCACTGCCACGGAGTCCGTTCTGATGCACAGCAACCCAACAGGACTGAGCGGAAACGTCCCTGTGGGTTTCCACGACTGTCTGTCACTTCTTACAGGAATAGAAAGCTCCTCTTTCTCTGGAGGAGGGGCTGGGGGTTTTGAACTGCTGACTCTGCAGTTGGCAGCCCCACGTGTTAACCACTATGACACAGGGACCCCTAGTGAGAAGAACTGATGCCTCTAAATTTTAGTGTTGGCAAAAATGTTGAACGTATCACAAACTGTCCTCAGAATACATATGTCCTAGAAGTAGTACAGCCAGATGGCCCCTTAGAATCTGGAAGGGTGAGACTTGGCCTCACGATTTGGGCCCTGTAATCAAAGCAACAATGGTGGGGATGAGGCAGTGTTTTGCTCTATTGCACGCAGGGCTGCTATCAATTGAAACTGTATCCTTGACAGCACGTGCACCAACAAGACATCTACGGAAGGCAACTTGGTGAGGATATGGCATAAACATTGGACTGCACCAGCTTTAGGAAATAATGAATATGCTTGTAAAATCAAAGAAATTCTCTCTATACATGATGAGCTGAAATCTATTTCATGGTAGTGGGTTGGTTATACAGTTACAATAATAAAACATTGTGGTACAAATGTAACAGTAACGTAGACCAAAATACTAGAGTTGGGAATACAAAGGTAAACATATACACATCTATAGCCAATTGCTTTTCGATAAGAGTTAAGTTCATTCTATGGGAAATGAAGAAGCTTCCTCAATAAATGCTGCAGGGAAATTTGAATTTCCATCTGCAGAAAATTGCATATAGATTTATACAGGTAGAAAAAATATGCTTTGCACATCATACCTAACACAGGAAACAATCCAAAGTGGATTAAAGACTTAATGTATAAGCTAAAAGCAAACATTTCTTAGAAAAACAAGCAGGAGCAACATTTCAGACCAAGCTTTTTTTTTGGAAGGGGGTGCATCACTTCCTTCTGGTGGTGGGAGTAGGAGGCCCAGCCTTTGCTCCTGTGGAGCTGGAATTGAACCTCCATCCCAGTGGGCCACAGTCCCGTGCACAACCACTATGCCACCAGGGTTCAACCCAGACCTAGCTTTTAACAATGAATTATCTAATATAATAAAAACACAAACAACAAGGGAAATAAATAAATTGGGCCTTATAAGAATGAAAAATTTTGCTCATATTGACATAGCCCTGTCACAAAATGGGCAAAGGATTTGAATAAATATTTTACATAGAAGACATTCAAATAGCCATTAGACACATGAAAACTATTCAACATCATTAGTCCTTAGAGAAAGGCAAATTAGAACCTCAATAAGATACCATTTCACTCCCACTTAGACAAGTAAATTAAATAAAACAGAAGACAGCAATTGTTGGCAAGGATGTGGGGAAACAGTAACCTTTGTCTATTGCTAGTGAGAATACAAAGTTCAACTATTATGGAAAATAGTGTGATATATATATAATCTCCAAGAAAACCTTGAGTGTCAGGGCAATAGTGCATTTGGAGTTTGTCCCACCAGGTCAGACTGTTAGTCAAGCTTTCTATTTAAAGGTTTTGAAAAGTTTGCACAACAGTACATGACTAAAAAGGCCTGACTTGTGTCAGATGGGAGATTGGTTTTGCTACATTCTTAGTGTGCCAGTTTTGGGCAAAAGGCAGCATGCCTCTCTTACCCCAAGCACCTGACCTTTTCTGTGTGACTTCTTTTTGTTTCTCTGAATGAAGAGGGCAGAGATTTGATGATGATGAGGGAGCTGCTGTCACCCATCCAAACATATGAGTCTGAAGGATAGAATTCAAAGGATAGAATTGGTTTGACAAATGTATTAAGTTTAATGGAGTATACTTTGAAGGTAATAAGGTTGTTTTTAAAAAAAAGAAAACAAAAAACTCCACTTTTAGGGGGGCTACCCCCTTGTATATATACAGATATATGAATATATATATGAATATATATATATATTTACCATACCTGCTGCTGTCCAGTTGATTCAAACTTATAATGACTTCATAGAGCAGAGTAGAACTACCCATAAGATTTTCAAGATGATAACCTTTACAGAAGACAGTCACGGGGGCTGAACCACGGTGGCATAGTGGTTGTGCGCGGGACTGCGGCCCACTGGGAGGGAGGTTCAATTCCAGCTCCACAGGAGCAAAGGCTGGGCCTCCTACTCCCACCACCAGAAGGCAGTGATACCCCCAAAACCACAAAAAGAAAACAAAACAAAAGACAAAAAAAAAAAAAGACAGTCACGTATTTATTTCTCAGCAATGTAGTTTCTAACTACTGACTTTGAGTTAGTAACCCTAGTGCTAAAAACTTACGCAGACAGGACTTCTTTAGAACTCCCATGTGATAACAATTCTACTCATAGGTAAATACCAAAAATGTTTGAAAGTGGAATCTAAGCAATTTTATATACTGATGTTTATGGCATAAGTATGCCCAATAACCAAAAGGTGCAACCATCCTATGGGCAACGCCTTTGAAAGTGATTTTATTTAAAAATTATTTCAATCCAAGCTGATGGTGCTTGGCTATCAAAAGATATAGTCCCTAGGGTCTTAAAAGCTTGCAGGTAAACAAGAGGCAATCTAGCTCAGAAGCAACAAAGACCACATGTAAGAACCACACCAATGCTTGATACAGATGATGTATTGAATGTTATAATAGTTGTAAGAGCCCCCAGTAAAATTATTTAAATTTAAAAAAAGAATCACACCAGTCTGTGTGACTGTGAGGTGTCGAAGGGATCAGGTATCAGGCATGAAAGAACTAAAAATTTTGTTGTTGTAAATGAAGGGGAATACAAGTTGAGTACCCAAAGTCTATCTGTAGGTAACAGACTTCCCCTTACAGAGGGGTTGCAGGCAGGAGACAAGCAAGTTAGGGTGCAGTTAGTAGAAACACACAACTTTCCTCTAGTTCTTTAATGCATCCTCCTCCTCACTATCATGATCCCAACTCTACCTTATAGATTTGGCTAGCCCAGAGGATGTACACTGGTACAGATAAGAGTCTGAAACACAAGGAATCCAGGACAGATAGTCCCTTCAGCACCAGTGGTGAGAGTGGCAATACCAGGAGGGTGGAGGAAAGATGGGGTAGAAAGGGGGGAACTGATTATAAGGTTCCACATATAACCTTTTCCCTGGGATATGGATAATGGGGAAGTGGGTAAAGGGAGACATTGGATAGTGTAAGATATGACCAAGTATTAATAATTTATAAATTGTTAGGGTATTATGAGAAGGGGAGAGCAGAGAGGAAGGGGAAAAAGTGAGGAGCCAATGCTAATAGTAAGCAAATCTTATAAGAATGATAAGGGCAATGAATGTACAAATATGCTTGACACAATGGCTTGTAATAAGAGTTGTATGAACCCCCAATGAAAGGATTTAAAAATAAGAAAAGAAAGGGGGAACTGATTATAAGGATCTACATATAACCTCCTCCCTGGGTATTAGCAACAGGGAAGTGAGTGAAGAGAGACCTTGACAGTGTACGATATGATAAAAAATAATAATTTATAAATTATTAAGGGCTCATCCGGGAGAGGGGGTAGGGACAGAGGGGAAAAAATGAGGAGCTAATACCAAGGGCTTAAGTAGAAAGCAAATGTTTTGAGAATGACGATGGCAACAAACATACAAGTGTGCTTGACACAATGTATGTATGTATGGATTGTGATAGGAGTTATATGAGCCCCCAATAAAATGATTTTTTTAAAATTATTTCATTCCTTCTCCACTTTTCTTGAATCTCCAACTTGGACCTGTCCTTGGGGCCTGACAACTGTTACACTCCAATTCCATAAACAGAACACCATAGCCATCAATCACACCGTAGCCATCAAGTTGATTCTGACTCATGGAGATCCCATGTGCTACATGTTGGAACTGCTCTGATCTTGGCTCTGATTCTTGGCTCTGATCTTGATGAAAGCAAATTATCACACCTTTCTTCCATACTACCATGGGATAAGTTCAGACCAACCTTTTGACTACTTTGTTCAAGAACCTAATTTCATAAATAAATCTAAGCAGTTAGTTAGGGACTCAACATTATGACATTTATCTCTCTCTCTCATCTTACTCTGGCCATTTTCAACTACCTCTTTTCTGTTATTCAAGCTCACGTTCTCGCTACCCATTCACTCATTTCTTTCTGCCTTTTCAGGAAACTTATACTACAATTACTCTTTCTGTCATTCTTTTGTATGTCATAATTCCCCCCCTCTGATTCCTCTTCAGAACAGCATGAAAACACAGAATAAAGCTTTTTCATCTTAAAAAAAAAAGATAGCTCCTTAAGTTATATCCCTTTTCGTTATAAATCGGAATCTACAAGATGGCACTGGAATTGTCTTGTTGGATTGTTTGTTTGTTTGGGGGGGGGGGATGTTGATTTTCCCATGCTCATTTCCCCCCATTCTTGTTTCTTCGTCGTACACTTTCTTCTCCTTTGAGACTTCTACAAAGTTCACCAACTATTGCTAATTAATAAATCCAGGAATTACTTCTCCATCCTCAGTTTGCTCGACCTTGTTGACAACACTGTTCTCAAAATTATTCTTTCTTATAATTTCCTTGTTTTACTGGTTTTTCATCTGGAAATCTCTTTTAACTTCCTGTTGTAAGTTGAGTTGTGTCCCCAGGTATGTACATTGTAGTAGGAGCATGGTGAGTTCGAATCTTACCTGTGATTGGCCTCCTTAAAAGAGAGAAGATATTCAGAGACAAGAAGACATGTGATGCTGCTGCTGCAAGGCAAAAAAAGTGTGGTGTGACCAGAAACCAGGTGAGGACTGTGAAAACGATGTTTCTCCCAAGACTGAGGAGTCAATAAAACCAACAACCCGAGATCTTAGACTATGCCTCTAGAATTGTAAAACATACACTCGTATTGTTTAAAGCCGCCTACTTTGTGGTCATTTGTTACTGTAGTCTTAGGACATGAATGTAACTCTTTACTGGCTCATCTTGATCAGCCTGATCTTTCAATATCAGAGTTCTTACTAGTCTGATCACAGCCTTCCCTCTCTTCTCATTCCATAGTTTGAATTTACTATCTGGACCCTAAAAATCCCCAAACTTACACCTGCAGCAGAGAAGTCTCCTTTGATCTTCAAAGCCATTTAGCTAACTGCCTATTTGGTAGGTCTCTCAGAGACCCTAAACTTTACATTGAAGTTTGTTTAAAATGAAGCTCTTAATCTCTGAAAATATAGGTTTTCCTTTAAGATTTCTTAACTCAAGAAGTGTGCCCACCAGATATGAATATCATCCTCCTTCTCTAGTAATTATCAAATCTATCAATTTTATATTCAAGATATTTCTTAAAATGAAAGACTTGCTTTTTTTCCCTTTACCATTATTTAAGACTTAGCTGTCATTACCCTATTATTTTTAACCCTGTCCACATAAATTATTTCACACCTATCATGTAGCAACAAAGGAAACTAGAGAAGTGTGCTGTTGGTGGTGGGAGCTAGGGGGAGGGGGGAGGTAAAACATGAAAATGACTTGTCTAAAGAAAATAAAAACTCAGGGGCTGAGCCCCGGTGGTGTAATGGTTGTGTA
>PVJH01037954.1:0-17488 GCA_004026705.1 Nesogale talazaci | reverse complement strand
CCTGGGGAGAAGAGTGGGCTTTCCTATTGGCCAGGTCTCCTGCCCACGAGTGCTCCTGAGTGCGCCGCGGGGAAGGGTCTCTTTGCCAATCCCTCTTGCTGATAGGCTCGGCCCCACTATGCCGGCGCCCTTTCCCTGCCTAGAGCAGACTCCAGAGTGAGAGTGGCATCCCTCACCGAGGTAATTACTGGTTTGGCTTCGATTTCCATTCAAAACAATAATCCCAGCCTGAGCTGGGTGTCAGATCTGAAGGTTGGTTATGAGGAACGTTCAACAACAGCCGCTCCCAGCTTCAGGCAGGTACAGGCAGCCTGCCATTCCTGCTCTCAGCCATGCACCGCCTTGCCCCACCACGCACGCCTCCCCCCAGATGGAGGGGCGGAGATGGGAGCCACCTCTGAGTCACCCTGGCATGGAGCGCCGTGTGCACCCTGGGTCCGGAGTTCCTACCCCACGGACGGTCGGAGTCCCTCAGAAGGGAGGGGGACCCCCACCACTTCCTGACGGGAAGCAATGTCTCCTGGCTCATCTGTGTTTTCCGTTACATTAAGGTTCCATCCGCCCCACCTCAGGCTGCCCCTCCCTCCCAGGCCTGGGGCTGAGATGAAGTAAGGCCTGTGTGAGGGTGACGAGGCACACATAGAGAAATAGGGGACAAACTCGGTGGTCAAAATGAATCATCAGAAAGCAGTTGTCATTGAGTTGACTGCGTCATGGTGACGTCCTGGCGTCAGGGGGAGCTGTGTTCCCGAGGGCTCGTGGGGCAGACACTGCAGAAGTCCATCGCCCAAGGGTGGACTTGAGCCTCCCGTCTTTCTTCGGTTCGCAGCCAAGCACCTTCCCCAGGTGCACCCCCCGGGGAGTCTGCAGTAAATCGATGTGGAACTCTCCAAAAGGAACAGAGTGCCAACATCTTAAAAGGACGGGAACCAAGCCTGCCTCCCCAGGCCTCAGCCCCACCTACCTCACCCTAACCCCAGTGCGGTGGTTTGTCACGGATGTTTCACGTTAATTTTGATTTTGTGTGATTCGTCAGGGTGACTGCGTTTGGGGGTATCCTTTTAAATTGTGCAGGAGAGTACCTGGCTTTAGAGCTTACCCCAGTCAGGGCCCTGTTCCCTGGGTCTCAAGATCCCAGAGGGCCTCAATCACCTGAGCTTCATGCTGAGCAGAGGCCCTGGGACTCAGTGGAGAGCCTGAGCATGCACGGGCCAATGTTGGATGCCCATCTCCTACTCTGCTCCTGTGGACCCTGCCTGGAGGTCCCCATGTGGTGATGACTGTCATGGGGAATGGAGGACAGGATTTGCTGATCTTCCTCCCCTGCCGTAACCACATCTGGACAAACCTAGCCCAGTGTAAGCATGCCTCACGGGGTCCCAGACACGCCATGCAAAAGGAACCGGGGACGTGGCCGGGAGTGTGTGGAGCCGAGGAAAACCATGCTGGTCTGAACTCCTCCCTGGGCAAGGAGAGCCTGGGGCTAAAGGAAGGCAATGGGATTGTGACGGGCTGGCAGGGCATAGCCCTGTGGTCAGCCAGGGGGCTTGCTGAACAGACTTCTCCAGCGGGAATAAGGCCGGTACCCTGACTGAGTGGGTCCCACTAGGTCTGCCACCAGTGGCAGGGGCCCTTCAGCCATGCCCAGTGTCATCCCTGGGCATCATTTTTCTCGCACAAATTTGAAATTGAATCCCAAAGACTCCTAACTCTTGTTCCAAATGCTCACGGAAAAGAACCTGAGTATACATTTGACAAGAACCTGGCCACGGATTGGAAAAGAAGGGGAAGCAGGGGGGCTTATAGGTAAGGAAGGTAGCGAGAGATGGGAAAGGGAAGGAGGGACAGAGGTGATGCCACTAGGGAATTCGGGTGGGGCTTGATGGAAGAGGCTGCATGGGTCTGAGGCCCTGGGACTCTCTGCGCCAGGTTCAGGAGTTTGGCTTCTGTCTGGGAGGCCAGGGGCTGTGACCAGGGGGCTGACACAGAGCAAGGGCATGAACAGGTAGGCACGGAGGGAGCTCCCGCAGGTGCCTGTAGGAAGTTGGATTTGAGAGGAGCCTGTCGGAGGCAGACACCACCTCAGAATTTGGTTCCAAGATCCACCTGGGTCACTGACTTGGAAACCAGTCTAGGGCAGGGTGTGGGAAGAGGGCAGAGAGGTGTGGGAGCTGCCATCAGGAGGGCGTGGTGATCCCAGGCACTGGTGGAGAACCATGGGCAGGAGAAAGGTGCCTGGTGGGGCTGAGTGATATCAGAATGACTGAACTCCCAGGAAGCCCCATACTGTATGTATCCCTGTAAGGTGCTTCGGGTCACAGCACCTTACACTTAGGAGAATGTTTGTAGCGAGCAGGTAGGTGGAGGGGCCTACCCTTAAGGGAGGGGCGGAAGTTCCTGAAAGGTGTCCTAGGACATGACGGAGAGGGCCGAAGTGCATTCGTGGAATGGAGGAAGAGGGCATAGCCGAGCAAACCCTAGGTTCACCATTAACCACTGTAAGACAGACTGTGTGTGTCCCCAGCCCTCAGCAAGAGCCTGCCACTCCCCCCGGTGCGCAGGGCTGTGTCTTCTGACTTGTGGTTCCCCCAGATGAAGCCTTCGTGCACCTGGCCCTGCCTGGGTTACCATAGTAACTACAGATGCATCGCTCTGGGCCACCTGCATGGTCTCTGGGTTGCTGTGGAAACCAGCAGTTGGCTGTCCCTCTGTGGCATGGCTGCCAGGCCCTGGGGATTTCGTCTTGTCCTGAGGGGGTTGAAAGGGGGCGGTAGCCAGCCCAGAGGGTTGCCCGGATCTAATTAGGGGCTGCGGTTTGACCATTGCCCTGGTGAGGCAGAAGCCCCCCAGGCTCAGGGTCGCTGCCCTACAGAGCAGACGATCTAAGGAACTTCCACCCGAAGTCTTTCCCTCGGCTCAGCCCCTCCTCTGTCCTTCATGGGGGTGCTTTGCTGTTCTTCTGGGCTGGCACCCTTTGGCCGAGACAGGGGTTTTGTTCCCAGGAGGCACTGGCGGGCGCATGGGAGCTCGGCATTCAAAGCAGCACAGGAAACCCGGGCCCCTGAAACGGGGTCACCGAGGCCAACGAAGAGACCGGTAAGCTCCCAGCACCTCCTCATCGTCGGCCCCCAGGCCTGCCCCTTCCCCGCCCCCCTCTACCCCAGCATCCTCACCCCTTTGCAGTCCCAAGCTCTGCCCTTCCCCGGAGCTTGTTGGCCCCCAGGCCATCTCCCCCAGCCCCTCAGCATGCCAGCAAGTCAGTAAGAGGGGTCCCTGCTTCCCAGGCCCCAGAATCTCAGCAGACTCCCCTTTGCCCCCCACCCCACCCACCTTGGACAGTGGCTTCTGCTTTTCTGGAGGAAATCCTCCTCTCTGTCCCCACGCCCGCCCCGTGCGTCCTTCCGTGCCTATGACCGGCCCATGGTCGCTCGCTGTCGCTCTGGACCGCCTGCATGCTGCTCTGAGCGAACCCCGGGGAAGGCCCTGTGTCTGCTCCACCATCAGAGGTGGCTGAGGTCTGGGCGCTGGAGGACCGCTGTCTGACCGGGCCAGGGGCCGGGCTGGCCAGGTGAGGTCACGAGGGTGTGAAGTCACCCCTTCTTTTCCTTCTCAGGAGAACCACCAGGAGAAGGAACTACTTGAAGGATGCGAGGGAAATCGCGCGGTGAGCCAGCATGGGGAGGGGTGCTGGTCCAAGGAAGGCCCCGCGAGGGGGGCCCCACCTACCCCAGAGACTGCCCAGAGCTGGCGGGAGCATATGGGTGGCTTGGCGGGCATGGGTGCCACACGTGTGTGTGTGTGTGTGTGTGTGTGTGTGTATGTGTGTGTGATGGGGTCCAGGGCAGGATATGACAAGGAGGCACAGTTTGCACTGAGTGTGGCTCTTGTGGCCTTGGTTCCTTCCCCTTCGGTCCCCTTCTGGGCCTTGTGCCCGGACTCTCTCCGAGGGGGGCTGATGAGACCCAGAGTCCTCGCTGCTCCTCTCCCCTCGACCCTGTGACCCTCTCAACCCAGCCCTCCCCAGAGGGGGTTGTGTATCCTCTGCATCGTCCAGGACTGCTGAGAAAACCATGAGGCTAAAACTCCAACGCCCACACCGTCCCCTTGCCCCTTGCCTTGGGACTACTGACCCCAGGCCAGCATCCCCCAGGCCCATCTTCCAATCTTTTGGTCTTCTGGTCTGGCCCGCTTTTAAGAGCTCTGGACCAAAGACTTTGCTAAGGGAGGGGCTCCCTCAGATATGTGTCATGGTCCAGGAGGTGATAGAAGCAGCTGCATTTTAAAAGGGAAGGGTGGACCCTCGGCACAGCTGAGGCCAGATAGGAGGCCCCCTTCCCCAGCTGCGGAGTGGTTGCTGGAAGGTCCCCTAGCCCTTGTGGAAGCTCTGCCTGTCCTTCCGGGGACCAGGCCAGAGAAATGAGGAGGGGGGCATCTGAGGTGGTGGTGGGTTTTTTGTGGATGATGCTGGTCCCTGGTGTCTGATGGGATTTGTGGTGACAGTAATGCACCCCACCCCCACTCCATAGAGAATTTTTCTGCACTGTTCCATTTCTACACCCAGTCTCTAAGCAGACTGAGTGAAGTTTTAGCCAACAGAAACTCTTGTGAAGAGAAGGAGGGGTCCAGGGAGCACCACTGCTCCGACTCGGGAGACTCTGGGGAAGGGGGATGAGGAGGAGGAGGCAGGATGCAAATAATGAAGCCCAGAGGGATGACTCGGCTTTGATGACCATAATGAGGCTTGCCGATGGTTAGCTCCTTTGGCTTCTGCAGCTGGTGCACGAATGATGTGAGGTGGTGAGAGACTCCTCCCTGCACCCATCACCCAGCCCCTGTGTAGGCTGTTAAGAGATCCTACCTCCAATCCCCTGTGAGGGGAAACTGAGGCCTGGGGCAGGGAGAGCAAAGTCACACTGCAAGTCCATGGCCGAGTCCGTTAGGACCCCGCTCCCTGCTCAGGGCTCCCCCTCCACCCCAACGTTGTCTACTGAAGGTAGAGGAGACAGCCTCACTGGTGGGGGATGCAGGAGCTGCTGGGAGGCAGTGGTCCTTTGCATGTGACAGGCACGCTGATCTGTCCGGACCGCGCTTGCTCTGTGACTTGTCCCTTCCCATTCCCGGCCGTCGTCTTCTGTTGTGTTTCCATGGGTTGCTGTCTCCTGACGCCATCCCCGCCTGGCCTGTCGCGTTCGCCTCCTTATATTGCCCCATAGGGACAGTTCCCTACCCATGTTCGTCAGTATACGTTTCTACTTGTTAATGTTCATTTCTGTCTGTTGGATGCGCAGTCGTACAATGATCTGCATGCTATGTTTTTATAGAATCGATTTTTATAGGAATCAAGAAAGGGGAAGAAAGGCTTTTTCACGTGACATGTTTTTAAATTGCAGCATTAGCCTTGACTATCTTTCTAACGAGGATGTGACCATTTAGAGTCACTTGCTTTCATCTTCAGAAGTTCCTTTAATACTTGTCGTTAGAAGGGTCTAATAGCGAGGGAGGCTTTTAGCTCCCTCTCATTTCCAGAGGTGCCTTTGTTTGGTCTTCATTTATGAAAGACAGCTTTGCCGGAGATACGATTTGAGGTTGCTTTCTTTTTCCCTTGCAGCACAATGACTATGTCCTCCTGCCGTTTGACCCGATTGTCGCTGATGCTCGATCGCCTGGTTTTCTTCTGGAGGCTGTGATCGTCCTCAACAGATCGTCTTCATCTTATTTCGCTTCCCATTTTCTTTTTGTTTCTCAGAAGTGTTACTATGTGTGCGGTTGTGTTTATCAGGACCCTTGTGTTGTATAAATACCCCTGCTATTTATCAGGAGTCCGGGTATCCTAGTGGCTGCACATTGGGCTGAAACCAGCAGGGTGAGCAGTTCAGAACCACTCTTTGGGAGAAAGGATAGGACTTTCTACTCCTGTAGATGATGATAGTCTCTGAAACTCACAAGGGCAGTTCTTCCCTGTCCTGTCTGGTCGCTGTAAGTCAGCTTGATGACAGTGAGTGTGGTTTTTGTTCTACACAAGGTTTGTCGAGCATATTAAATAGGTCAGTAAGTATTCTTCATTGAATATGTCAAGTTTCTAGGCACTATTTCTTTTTTGCCCTCTTCCTCCTCCCGGTAGACCCTCTCCCCATGATCTCCAAGGTAGTAAACAGGGCAACTGTTTGTCTTTGTCTCTCAGGGATCACTTTCATTAACAAACTTTTGTTTGGTGTCTGTAAAAATGTTGTTTCATTTTCCTCTCTCTTTCTTTAAAAAAAAAAAAAAAGGGGCTGAGCCCCGGTGGCGTAGTGGTTGTGCGCAGGACTGCGACCCACTGGGACGGAGGTTCAATTCCCGCTCACAGGAGCAAAGGCTGAGCCTCCTACTCCCACCACCAGGGCAGTGATGCCTAAAAAAAAAAAAAAAGAAAGAACATTGTAAAGCAGGAAAATAGATAGAGTCCCTGTTACTCCATTGTGGCTGGATGCAGAAATCTGTCTTTGCTTTTAGGCGCACGTGTTTAACGGTCTACATCTGCATGTCACCCAGATTCCTCAGACGATTGCGCTCCAGCCTTCCTCCTCCTCACCCCGTCACCTGCCCCCCTCTGCTTTGTCCTCCTCTCACTTTCTCTCGCTGCCACACACCTTGGAGGCCACCTTGACCTCCCCCTCTGCCAGCCCTCCTAATATCTAGTCTAAGTCTTCTAGCTGAATATTCTTGGCAGTTCTTAAAAATGTGCCTCGTGTCCCGTCTCTCTAGCCACCAGTCCAGATTCGGGCCTACTTGTTTCCAGTGAGGGTGACTAAAACAGTCTTCAAACTGTACCCTGTCCTTCAGCCCTATCCTCTGGTAGCCACTCTGAAGCTGAGTTATTCTTCCAAACCACAAAGCTGACCATGACTGCTCCAGCTTTGGCACAAATCCCCAAATTCCTAGAGTAGACAAATTCTCTGTATGATCTGATCCCTTTTTTTTTTTAAATGAATTATGGTTTATTAGGTTAAAAAAAACCGAGCCTCAAAATTAAATTGTAGACACCAAAAAATACTGACTGTTAGCACCGGTCTTTCCCAGATGCTGCCTTTGTTCTGAACATCCAGCGCCTTTTGAACCTCTGGGCATTTTGTGTTTTCAGCCAGCGGTCGAGATCTGGGTCCCAGCCTTTTTCACAGGCAACCTCTTCTTATTGACAGGGGTTCTGTTACTTCCTGAGCCATACAAGGCATTGCGGATGAAGGTTTTGCCTGCTTGCTGCCTGGAGTCTCTCAGATCTCAGTCTTGGAGCCTCAGAGCCACATAGCGTGTACTCTGGCTGGCGGACTGCACTTTCTGCACTCTCGAATTCCTGGAGTCACTTCCCTTTGCACGTTCTTTTCTCTTTTGCAAGTTTACGTCTTTGGACTTTCCTGGTGATTTCTTTCAGACAGGTAGAGAAGTTGTAGTTAACTTCTCAAGAATATCAAAGGAGTTTTCTTCTGTTTGATGAATAGCTCCTCGTGCCGTTTCCTCTTCTTCTTCAGGAGAGTTTGTTTTGGGGGTTGGGGAGAGCAGGTCAGCGGGGACGGGGCTGGCTGGCTGGGTGATCTGATCCCTCTTAAGGAGCTCCAACACCCTCTCGTCTCCGGCCTTCCCTCTCTCTCTCTCATCTCCCGGACTCTCCTGTTCTGCCTTGGGGCTTCCTCTGGGGCGCCTTCTAGCTATAGAGCTTTGTTCTATCTTTGCCTGGCACAGTTCTCCGTGTTCTTGAGGGCTGGAGGTCACCTCCTCCAGGAAGCCGCAGTCATGCAGTGATAAGCCTTATCCCCAATGTCAATATCTTAATCTCTCACTGGTGTGTGACTTCTTAGAGGGCGACTGCATAGCTCCCTTGACTCCATATCCTTAGCCGAGAAGCTCTTCAGTGTGAGAGCCCTGAGTGAGAGTGAGGCTTAGAAGGAGGCCTGCTCCATAGAAACGAGGAGACTTAAGGTCAGCTGACTTCCCGGGGCCTGAATATGCTCAGCGCTGTCAGCCCTCCACCCGCATACTGAGTGAGGAAAGATCTCCTTGCCAAAGCTCAGGGATGCTGGGCTAGCTTTCTCCCTGTTCTGCTTGCTGCACACGGGCTGGACTTCTGTGAGCCTTCCTGTGGTGGCCTTTCCCCCTTCTACTCCAGAGGGAGGCCTGCTGTGTCATCCAGACACCCGTCTCCGGGAGCTGTGTCGAGCATGTGGGTCAGAAACTGTGTCACAGAGAATTCTTCTTGAAATAAGATGTTGAAAGAAAGTGCAATGAAGGAGTTTGATGACAAAGACTCCAGGGCAGCGTCACCTGTGTCACCTGGGGTGGCCGTGAGTTGGAAGTGACAAAGGCACCCGACAACCACCACCCAAGTGGGACTTTCCTCAGCCTTGTCCGCTAGAGAGAGCTGAGACAGCAGGCCATGTTCTGTGGACGGTAGGCCCAGGATGTTAGGACTTGAGGGCTACTCCATTCTACACTAGCTAAATCCAAATCTCTGGGTGGGGCCGAAGATCTGAAATTTTAAATAGTTTCCTGTGTTAGGCAGGATTTTCTAGAAAGACATAACCAGGACACTTATGAATATATACATATGTGTGTATATACATACAAACATATATGTGTACACATATATAGCACAAATGAATATAACAGTGATTTGATCCACAGCAGTACAGAGGCTCAGTGCAACTCATTTCCGCATCACAGTTAATATATTGGAAGTCCTTCAACTCATAAGGGCTGCTGGGTCCAAGGTCAAGAAAGCAGACAAGTGAGTCTTCCCTCCAGCAATGCAGGCAGTCTGCCTGCCGGCAGCAAACAGCAAAGTGGGTCACCAATAGTCAGTAGCTCAGGAGTTCAGCTAAGCAGACCTAGATGGGATACTGAACTCAAGCAATTAAGATGACAGGTTCTGACAGCCTCAAGCTCAAGTGATGCACACACCAGCAGGAAGACGAAGCAGGTTTCTAAGGAATCTCAAGCTCTAGCTGCAGGATCCATGGGCTGGCTTGTCCAGCAAGTAGTGTAACTCACAAGTTCAGGCAGAGAACAAGCTAAAGCAGCCTCACGCTGGTACAATAACCAGAGAACAAGAGAGAGAGAGAGGGGTAGGCCTTGCCAGCCCATTTACCTCATTGCCCTGCAATCAAACTGTGATCTTATTCATCCCACACCTTTCTATTAGCCGGTTTGGCACGATAAACTTACCTATCACACTTCCCAAATTATTCGAATGTTCAGAGAGACTTGGGATTCATTGGCCCAGGCTTAGGAAAGAGGGCCAGCAAAAAAAAGGAGTAGCCTCTTGCCCAGGTCACATTCACACCCATCGTGATTACAGACACCCATTGTAAAAGAGCACTGAAAAGAATTCAAAGAACGTGCCCTAGGTTCATCGCAGTAAGTTTGAAATAAGGAAGAGAAAGAGAATTATTCTCACTGCTTGTTTATCAACATGGTTAGGGCCTAAAGATCTCATTATGCAGAAACCAGTATGTGCAGAAATGGAGGGACTGACCCCATCAGATCCCCAAATGAAGAGCCTCACATCTTTACATCATTATGAGATTGCATAGCTGTCAAATTACATCATTACATGATTGCCAAATCGTTGAGCCTCAGGGCCCAGCTAAGTTGACATGTAACCTTAACCATCACAGCTTGCTGCCCTCACTTTGCATCTTGGAATTCATTACTGCCAGATGTGCATCATGAATGCACAGAAGAGTTAGCTAATAGATTTTTTACTATTGTAAATGCAAATGTCAGGTAATGAGATAGTTGATAGGGGAGTGTGCTAGTCCCGGTAGACTAGAGAAACACATTCATAAACATGCATATGTGTATAAGAGTTTTATAGAAAAGGTACATTAAGAAAACATCCCAACCCAGTCCAGTCCAAGGTCATAAGTCTGATTTAGCCCATATGTCCCATCCTAGTCTATAAGTCCTTTTCAGACTCATGAAACTCATGCAATGACGCTGAATGCAAGATGATCATAAGCCAGATGGGTAGCAGGTCTTTGGATCCAATGGCGTTGTAAACATCTCAGCTCAGGGCACTGGGGTAGCTCCATGTGGCTTCTCCTCAGGGATGTCTTGCAGGAAGTCAGCCTTGTCAGTCAAGTGTCTCCAAGGAAGTGAGTGAGTGACTCCTGTTTCCAAGAAGGAAGTACCAGCTTTCCCAGAATTCTCAGAGGAGAAGGCCATGCCCACACAGAGGTCTCATTGGCTGTCTCCAGATTGACAGGCTAGACTCCACCCCTACCCTCTTAATCCTCAAATTGACACCAGATTAGATGACTGCCACAGTAGGTGTGTTTCTATAATCCCAGCACCCAGCATTAACTCCATTAGTCATTTATTACCATTTTAAACTTTTTATTGACATAACCATGCAGCTCGCCACAGTCATCTTAACATCACCCAGACTGAGAAACACCACCTCTCCTAAAGCTCCTTATGATAACTCCTCGGCCTTTCCCTCTGAACCAGTTATTCTGATTTCTTACATAAGCATCCTAGATTAATTTTGCCCCTGTGTGACTTTTGTGTCGAATCATTTATACCTACTCTTTGAGTCTGGCCTCTTTTGTTCAATATTATGTTTTGAGATCCAGCTATGTTATCTGCTAGGGCAGTACAAAAAGTCCACGAGAAAGTGGAAACTTAAAGAAATGGGAGCTTTCCATAAGCTTTTTGAAGTTCTTCGGTTTATGGTTAGGAGCCTGGTGGTGTAGTGGCTACACATTAGACTGCCCACCAGAAAGACAGCAGTTTGAAACCACCTTAGGAGCGAGAGGGGGCTCTCTGCTCCCGTAAAGAGTGAGGTCTGGGGGGGGCGGGCAATTCTACCTTGTCCCATGGAGTCCCACATTATGAAGCGAACCGACTCGATGGCAGTGAGCTTTTGTATATGGTAATGCATGATTTCTTGTTGTTGCTGTGTCCGAAATGCCTGGGTGCTCCACCTCTCGGCCGTCCCAGTAAGTGGGTGGCACTGTGTTTGATCTGGCACCTCCCCTAGCGGAGAAGGAAGTGGAGCATCGTTTTGGCCGGTTCATTGCCTTGTCACCTTGTAGTTATTGCAACCTTTGCTAGCGCAGGCTTAGTAAAAAGAAAAAGCTTGTTACCGGCATACAAAAAGTCACCCTGGGGCTAAGTCCTAGATTGTTTTCCCCTTTCGTGGTGTCTCTCGCCATAAAAATAAGTTGTGTCTCACTCTCTCAGCCTTTGAAGGAAACCCGTGTTCTGCTTTTGCTTCACCTCCTGGCTGGCTCCTCTCCCCCACCCCCATTTTCCTTAACCACTTAATTGGGATTAAGTATTGCACCAACTTTTGTTTCTTTTTTGGGACACATTTTAATGAGCCATGGCACGGATGGTCTCCAAAGAAAAGGCACCGTAATGAAGTAACAGCTGAAGCTCAGCTGAGGAGCGCACAGCTTTGGGTAGGGAAGGCCGGGACTGCTTCTTTCTCCATGTGTCCCACGGGGTCGCCGGGCACCCAGGGAGGCCAACCGAGCAGGGCCGAGAAAACAATGCTGTGTTTGGTTTTTCGTTAATCCAGACAGTCAGTTGTTTATCCATTGAGAAAATTTGTTTTAGATGTTTCTAAGGTGCTTTTTTGATAAAAAAAAATCTTAGATGCTATCAGAATGAGGACGTAGCATGACTTTGTTAACAAGTGACAGTGACATATGTCCAGGTGTGCATATATACTTTTAAGTCAAGTTGGATGAACTGTTTTGCAATCTGAATTTTCCACCTGATCTTTCTCTGTGTTATTAAATGTTGGGAGAGAAGTTTTCTGTGAGTGGCTATCCAATAGTTTTTATAGACCTATTTTCTTGGCTAACTTGAAAAACCTACTTACTTCAGATGACATCAAAAAGTTGGTGGGAAAAATTCATTGTTCTTCAACTCTATTCGCCATGAGGTTTTTGAAGCACCCTCGTATTTTCAGATGGATTTTGGAACTAGTCTATGAAGCTAAAAAACCATACTCACTTGTGCGTAGGATAACATTAAACCTGTGCATTACCTTGACAAATTACGAAACTAAACAGGCGCAGAATATGTATCTCCTCTTTTCAAGCTTGTTTGTTTAGATAATGATTGAGATTTTTTTTTATCAGCACTTCAGTTTGGTTTCCTGAGCGATAGAGTGTGAGTCTTGCCATGATGTGTTTTTTTTGTTTTTTTGGATTTTTTGGGGGGTCATCACTGCCCTCTGGTGGTGGGAGTAGGAGGCCCAGCCTTTGCTCCTGTAGAGCTGCTGCTGGAATTGAACCTCCGTCCCAGGGGGCCTGCAGTCCTGCGGACAATCACTACATCACCGGGGCTCAGCCCCAAGGTGTTATATTCTCAATGGTTTTTATTATAGGGTCATTTGATTGTATTCTTCGTTGGATGTTTTTATATGTAAGCTATATATATATACATATATATGGATATGGGGGTATTAATTGACTGCACAGGCTATTAGTGTTATTAGTTCTTCAGTGGATTTTCTTGGGTTTTGTTTGGCAGACATTTTATGCAAATAATGGTACGCTTTAATCAGAAATGAGTACTGATTTTATCGAAAGCATTTTTGGTGTCTGTTAAAGTGCACATGATATTTATCACTGGACTTATTAATGTAACCTGCTATATAAATAGCATGACTAGCCTTAACCATCTTTTCATTTCTAGGATAAATTGTTCTTGGGATATGCTGTGTTATTCTTTTGATTTCTTTCTGGATTTGCATTGCTTATCTCTTAAGGGGTTTTTGCACATATGATTAATAAGTGAAGCTGTTTTATACAGGGTTTTTGATTTTAAGAGAGACAGATTTTTTTTTTAAATATCGTTTGACTCATTTTGCAAGGTCGGCTGGGTTATCTCATCATTTCTGTGTGTTATCTTGTGTTTCCTGTAGCATAATGAGTATTGATTTGGGGAAGTTTGAAAAGCCTTACCCACCCAAATTCGTTTAGCTCTGGCAGCCTTCTTGTCTGGAGCCTGCTGACGCTGTTTCAGTCTCACTCGTGGTTGTTAAGCTAATCATGTTTTCTATTTATTTTTCACTTTAGCTCTAGAGAGTTCTGTTTTCATGAAAGTCAATCCATTTTGGTTGAGGTTTTCAACTTTATTAATCCAGAAATAGAATGCCGTGTAGAGAATGTCTACAACCCCTTCTGTATCTGTGATACATCTTCTGTACCTCTTATACATCGACTTCTCAAGGATCTGACCGTTTTAGATTCATCTGCTATTGTACATGCCTCTCCCCAGGCCTGGGCAGAGGTGAGGGGCAGGGTGTCTGTGGATGTGCCTACCTGTGTGTGTGTGTGTGTGTGTGTGTGTGTGTGTGTGTGAAGGATAGGGGATGGTTTTAGGGTATCACAGATCCCTGATGACATAGTGGTTGTGCATTAGGCTGCTACCCCAAAAGGTCAGGGGTTCAAAAACACCAGCTGCTACTTAAGAGGAAGACAAGGCCTTCTAATCCCACAAAGAGTCGTAGTCTCTGAAACACAGAGGCCGTTCTATCCTGTCCTATTGGGTTGTTCTTGAGTCGGAACTGACTCGATGGTTGTGCGCGCGTTTGGTCTTTTTGTCTCTTTTTTTTGAAAGGGCATCATGATCCCATTCCTGCAAGGGGGGGCATGTGTGTGCACTCTAACCTGCATGTCTTGTGTGGGCCCCGGCTTGTGGTCTGTGCAGAGCTGTATACAAGGGAGCTTGAAAAGGTTCATGGGAAATGGAGTGAAAAGAAAATGGAATTTCCCCACAGTCTTTTTGAAGTCCCTCATAGGTATGTCAACATTGCATATACAGCCAATATGTGGACATAGGTGTCCTTCCATGCCTGTCCCAGTGTGCATCTGTGGTCTGTGTAGTTACCGCATATACTTGAGTACAAGTCGACCCTAATATCAGCCGAGACACTTAGTTTTGCCACAAAAACTGCATTAAAAATTGTGCTGAGGGCTGAGCCCTGGTGGCATAGTGGTTGTGTGCGGGACTGCGGCCCACTGGGTTGGAGGTTCAAATCCTACAGCAGGCTGGGCCTCCTACTCCCACCATTAGAGGGCAGTGATGCCCCAAAAACCAAAACCAAACAACCAAAAAAAAACTGCTGAAAAACTCGGTGTATACATGAGTATATGCAGCATGTAGGTTTCCTCTGGGTGTGAACGTTGTGTACATGCTCCTGCACTTTTTGTACCTGTGTCCATGCATATGATTGGTGGAATGTGCCCCTGTAAGAGACAAAGGGACATGCTTGTGTATATCTGGGTATGTTACAGCCCCTGGGCAATGTCCCAGAGAGCCTCAGTGCTTCTGGGAGCGATTGCTTATCATGTCAGATAAGCTGTCAGCAGGTCAAGAGGTGAGGGAAGAGAAGTGACCCTCTTGCTGATCAGAGAGAGCTTTGCTTGGACAAGAATTGATATGTCAGAACAGAAAGCATTGGGGTAGCCTGGAGATCTTGTTCATCCCCTGGAGACCCGGAGGTGCAGAAGGCTAGGCGCCTGCCCTGCGCCCCACAGTAAGTCATAACCATGTCAAATCTGGAGCCTAGACGAAATGCCCACCCTGGTGCCCACTGGAAGTGCCCCGAATTAGAAAGAGAGGATGAGGGCTTGTTAAGGCCCATCAATTGGGGAAGCTGACTGTGAGGGAAATCTGAAAGCAGCACCTTCTGAGAAGACCAGGACGTGGAGTCCAGAGAGAACAGGCTGCATTCAGGTGGAGCCTGTGTGGGGTGGCAGGTCTGCAACTAGGATAAAAGGCAATTTTATGTGTGCCCAAGCTGTAAGAGTTCTCTGGGCTCGTGCTTGTGTGACAGAGTCAGAGAATGAGGAAGAGGCGTACATCTCACCTCCTCCTACAAGACTTCCCCCCAAACTCTGGATTACTGGGGCAGGGCGCTATAAAGAGGCATGAAGTGCTTACGACAGAGTGGTTTCCTGTGTCCATAGGACCAGTCCAATGCTCTCAGATGGACAACTCAGCTATTGTGGCCCAGCGTCTGGTTAGAATCTGCTAGATGCTCATTTCTCCTCCCGTAGAAGATGGGTGGGATCTAGGAGTTCCTTGCCCTGGTCATACAGACATTAGGAATGGAGGAGTGGAGTGTGGTTCTGAGGACCCCCGACCCCAGCACTTACTTATCTCTGCTGTGATGGGTCTTGGCAGCAAAGGGCAGTGCAGGAGGACAAGCAGGGTGCCCATGGGGAATGGACAGGGCCCAACACTGAGGTGGAGCTGAGGGGTGGCACAGCCCCGGTCAGGGTGTGCTTGTGCCATGGCCTCAGCACAGAGTCTGGAGGCATCTGTGAAGTTTGCTAGGAGTCTTGACTTCCCTGTTCCCTCCCTTCGGCCCAGCCTTGTTGGGTCCTGTGCCTTTGGCCTTCTGAGCCCTCGTGGTGAACCTGGGAGAAGATAAGCCCAGCATGCACACCAGGCTAAGCAAGCCCCTCGTGCCCCATTGAAGCCTCTGTGGGCTTAACAAGGAGATGCTTCTGGAGGTAGGGGAGGCATCTTTGTGTGGGGTTGCAGGTGGGTTGCTAGAACCATCTGTGGTGCCTGAAATGCCCTTGCCTCACCCCTGCGTTGCTCTTCCCTATTATCCTTTCTAGTCCTTCCTATGTCTGACCCTCTGGGAGGTAAGCTGTCACCCAAGACTAGGAATCCACCACCGTGTTCCTGCCCCACTCTGCCACGAGCCCCTTCAAGGTTCCTTAACCTGGGCAGGATCGTGGGAGTGCTTTGAATGCGTGATCTTCATGCACGGAAGACAGTGTGTGTGTGTGTGTGTGTGTGTGTGTGTGTGTGTGTGTGTGTGACGTGTGTGAGTACAGAGGACAATACAGACAGATAACGGGTATGTGTGCCAGGATTCCTGGTGTCGCAGTGGTTAAGTGCTCTGCAGCTCATTGGAACCCACCAGCCATTCCATGGGAGGAAGGTGTGCCCATTGGCTCCCAGGAAGATTTAGAGTGTTGCCTGGAAACCTTGTGGGCAGTTCTATGCTGCTTGAGCAGGCTGCTGTGGCTTGTTTGGGGGACGTCTATGTGCTTGTTGTAGGTGTATATGCTGGAGAGGGAGGCAGTTGCATGCCGAGAGTCTTGCAGGGCGATTTGGTTAAAGGGCAGGATGGGAGAGCCATGGGTATGTGAGACAACTGCTGCGGGTCAGTGCCTGTACCTGGTGGGGCACTGAGTGGATGGAGTTCACAAAGGTCCTTGTACATGTGTGAGTAGTTGCCATGTGATCATTTGGGTACATTGTCAAGGGTATGCCTAGATAGAGATGGTGCAGTCAAGGATATGTCTGAAATAGAGACAGTGTAGCCAAGAGTATGTCTGACATAGAGAAGAAAACCTTAGTTGTCTGTGGAGTATCTGAGGGGCTATGGAGGTGTATGTGTGTGTGTGTGTGTGTGTGTGTGTTGGTGTAGGGGGAAGTGATCAGTGAGTATACAATCTCTCTACACCTCAGGAATTGGTGATTATCAAGCACCTCAAAGTTGAGGACTTTAAGATTCCCACAGTAAAAGCAGTGGCACCCCTTAAGGTCCTCCGATCCCATTTCCAGCAGCCCCAAACCTAGGCTGGTCAAGGGAAGGGGATTGGGGCCCCTCTGGTAGCCACAGGTCATGGTAAGTCATGTTCAAGTCTTTTGGTGGAGCTGACTTGAATTGGTGTACAAGAATCAATTAATGTTTTAGGAATTTCACAAGTTGGGGGGTCAACACAGGCAGCGTGAAGAATGTCACTGCACGTGTAAATGAACTCTACCCCAAACAAAGGTTTGGGCTATTGGAAGCTCCCCATCGGGGCTCTCTGTGGGCCCGTCTGTTGGACAGAGACACTGTGAAAGGACGTGCTGCCGCTGCCCTTCTCCCACTCCCCCTTCACTCACAGCACAGCCATTGGCCGTGGGTTTGCCATGCGTTTTGTGGACTGTCTACCCTTGAGAAAGTGAGAGAGACGTGGGACCAGAGAGGTATCTTCACGCTGTGAATAGACCACACCCCGCTATTCACCACGTCAGCCAAGAAGTCTCTCACGTCACGGATGAGTGAGTGACGGTCTCCCTGCCTTTGTTGTGCTCCTTTTGTTTTCTCTGTTAACTTCAAACATCAACCGATAGTCAGAACTACTTAACTTGAGTCCACTCTCAAAATCATACACACTGGAGATTTTGTGATTAATTATATGGTGCAGGAAGTAAGATCGACAGTCCATCTGTCTGTACGCACACAGTTTGGGGAGAGCTGGCTGCGGGAGAATGAGGAGTGCACTGCTGACTCAAGCTGGTCTGACAGCGAGTAGGCTCTTCACCGCCCAGGCCTCCTGCATTGTCCGTGTTGGAAAGGGGAAGAGGGGCAGGTGCAACCTGTGCAGGCTCGGGGAGCAGTCTCTCTGATTCCCAGAGAAGCCATGGTTTGTCACCAGATCAGCTGAGAGTCCCTTCTTGGTCTCCAACGTCCAGGTTCACC
>PVJH01037953.1:0-17510 GCA_004026705.1 Nesogale talazaci | reverse complement strand
CCGTGTCCCCTCCCTGGCAATTCACACGTGCAGCCCCCAAGCTTCCTCTCAATCTGCCAGATGGCCGACAGCTTGACCCTCGGGGAGGTGGTTATTAGTGGACACTACTGTCCACTGCGCCGCCCTCAGTGTCCAGGAGGCCAGATCCTCCAAGGCGTAGACAGAGGAGCAGCTGTGCCCAGAGAAGGCCCTTGGTCCCACCCTGCACCTGGACATGTTCCTGCCGCTTCCCACTTGCCCCTTTGTTGGACTCTGGGTTGGCGTGCTTGGGTGAAAGTTTCAGAGCCCATCAGTTTCCCTCGCAACAGTTCCCCCACGCTCCGTGTCCGGACGGCAGCCTCTGCCCCACCCGCCTAGCAGTCTTCTTCCCACTGCCCGTGCGTTCCCCTCCCCCTTCATCCATTTGCCCTGCCCTTCCCTGCCTTTTAAGCGTGGCTTCTGGGTCAGTGATGCCTTCTGGTCATCATGCATGGCACCTACGCAGGGGCCATGTTCCTCGTGGGTGTGGCTGTTCGCAGAGGTGATGTTGTGGGCTATATGATGATGGGCTGCTTATTCACCCAAGGTCAGCAGTTCAAAACCACCCACCGAAGAAAGAAGAGGCTTTCGAATGGTCCTGTAAAGACTTACAGTCTCAGAAACTCACAGGGGCCGTTCTACCCTGTCCTGTAGGGTCACTGTGATTTGCAGCCCACTTGACGGCAGATTGTTTGGCTGAGAGTCGACCCCGGGGGTGAGTGCAGCTTCAGGTTTGAAGGGAGTCTAAGCATCACCGCTGGAGGGTCCCTCCAGTCTCTGTCAGACCAGTCAGCCTGGTCTCTATGGCTTTGAGTTCTGGGCCACATTTCTCTCCCTCACTGACAGGGCCCCTGCTGTGGCCCTGATCTGGCCTGTGCCACTAGCCAGGCTAACTAGCTCACCCCATTTCCTGAAGGACCCAAGTTGCTTTGAAGGCCAGTCCCATGGCTGCCCAGACCAGGCCACCCCGTTGCCCCACTGTTGCCACCACTCTGGAGTTTGCCCTGCCCATCTGGGCTTTCACCTCCAGGATGGACAGAGGGCTTGAGAAAGAAATCAGCTAATTGGAGCCCACCCTGGTGCCTTCCTGCATGACCGCAATCCAATAGTCTTCAGAGGCATCACAAAGCTCTGAGATAAATGACTTTCAGATGGTCAGAAATTGAAAGAAAGTAAAAACAAGCCACTGGGGCTCCTGGAAAATAGCTGTCAACCCCCCAGAGCCCTCTGTCTCTTACCAGCAGTGGCCAGGGCCCCATCTGGAACTCTGCCCCAGGGCCCAGTGGATGTCGGGGTGAGCACGGGTCCCCGTGAGCAGACAGAGGTTCTGTCAGTGACCATACAGGGCCTTGGACCCAGCCACAGCAGTGTGGTGGGGACCTCCACTGATGGCTGGTGGAACGTATGCCTGTGAGATGGCAGGCGTCCTGGCTGGACAGCGAGCAGGTCATCCTCCCAGGTGTAGGGCGCATCACCTGGGCCTCAGCTTCCCCACCTGAATGTCACCATCACGTCCCCTGGGGAGTGGGTGCGAGTCTCATGTAAAAACCGCATGCAGGGCTACAGATAGTCTCTGTACCACTCTTCACGGTCCCCGTAGTCTCCCAGGTCTCCCTAGACCCCACCCCCCTCTAAAATGGACCTCGTGCCATCCCACTAGCTGAGATACTTGCTAATGTGGGCCCAGCAGAAGGACGTGTTACAGTGCTTTCATATATGTTCCATGTTGTATGTCTAGCTTTGATGCTGCTGCTGCTGCTGATGTTGGGGGAATGGTTGTGGTGGTGATGGTCGTGGCGCGGATGGTGTTGGTGTCGATGGAAATGGTAGTGGTGATGGTGGTGGCAGTGGTGTTGCTGATAGTAGTAGTAATAGTGCTACCGATGGTGGCGGTGACGGTGGCGGTGATGTCGGTATTGGCGATCGAAGTGGTGCGATAGTCATGATAATGGTTATGGTGGAGGTAGGGGTGGTGGCGGTGGTCATGATGGTGATAGGGGTGGTGTTGATGTAACAGTAGTGATAATGGTTGCAGTCGCGGTGATGATGGTGGTCGTGGAAATGATGGTGGCAGTGGTGTTGGTGAGATGATAGTGTTGATGGTGTTAAAATGGTGGTAGTGGTGATGGCGGTACTGATGATAGTGGTGTTGGTAATGGTAGTGATGTTGGTTGATGGCAGCGGTGGTGGTGGTGGTGTTGATGATGATACTGGTGGTGGTGGTGGTGGTAATGGTTTTGGTGTTGGTGATGGTGGTGGTAGTTGCAATGATGGTGGCAGCGATGTTGGTGGTGGCGGCAGTGGTGACAGTGTTGTTGATGGTGGTAGTGAGGGTGGTGATAGTGATGATGGTGATGGTGATGGTGGTGGTGATGATGGTGGTGATGATTCTATACTGGTGGTGGTAATAGTGGTGCTGGTGGCGGTAGCAATGGCGGTGATGATGGCTATTGTGGTGGTGGTGATGGCCGTGATATTGATGGTCACTGGTGGTGGGGCTGATAATGGTGGTGGTCGTAATGGCAGCGTTGATGGTTAATGGTGGGGGTGATGATGGTGGTGGTGGTGGAAATGACGATGGTTAAAGGTGGTGGTGGGGGTGATGATGGTGTTGGTGGTGGGGGTGATGGTGGTGCTGTGGTAATGGTAGCATTGATAGTGAATGATGGCGGTGGTGGTGGTGATAGAGGTGATTCCTTTTCCACGGAGTCCCCGAGTTCAAATGAGACAGCCGATTGATTGTATTCTCTTTCTGCTAGGACAAAAGGAGTTATTCTTGTCCTGTGTGTGAAAAGTCCTTTTCAGAAGATCGACTGATAAAGTCACATATCAAGACCAGCCATCCTGGTAAGGCTATTTTGCATTTTACAGCCTGGAAGCCATTCCGAATGCCTATGTTTGCCTTCAAGCCGTGCCGTGTCTGCCTCCCTGGCTCTCCCTGACGTGAGGGTGACGAGACACTGGCAAACACGCTCTCTGGGCTTTCTTTGTGGAACTCTTCTTGTATTGACAACCCTGTGCCTGCTCTTCAAGCCCATACCACCCCCAAGAGCCCCTCCACCCCCCGACCTCACGTGAACTTGGACTGCTCCTGGGTCCTGGGGCTGGCACAGCCCTGGCCATCTGGCCCAGGAAGTGTGCTTGCAGAGGGGGGTTTCATGTGGCATCCAGGTCGCCTCACCCTTCCCTCCCCTCCAGTTCAGATGTGGGCATGGGGCACTAGCACCCACTTCACCCTCCATCCTTGCCACCTGGGCCAGCCTTCCCCTTCGTCTCCCTCGGCCCCGGCTCCTCTTTCACTTGCTACGTTCTCCCTGGGACTCTCATTCTGGGGGAGGCTCCAGTGCACCCCCTTCTCAGGACCCTGTCACCATCAGCCATGTGTTCAGCAGACGTTGGTGCTGGGAGCCTACCCAGGGCCTTGTACATCCCCCCACCCCCCCTCCCCACTTTGGGATCTGCTCCTGATCTGGAAGCTGACTCCCTGGTGGTCCATGCCATTTCTTGGAGGCAGAGTAAACCACGGGCTGGCTCAGCCCCAAGCTCATTTCTTAGCTTTCATATTTTGCCAAATTTATTTCAGGTGTTCACCCCCAATCTTAACTCTTTCTTTCCAGGGATATTCTAAAGTTTATTCCAAATGTCACGTCATCTCCCTGGAAAAGCTTTAGGACACACCCGGTCACCAAGGATTTCTGTGAGGGAGGCAGTAAAGCCCCCAGCATTTGTCCTCATGAAACGTACCCCAGGCGAAGTGGTGGGCTGGTCTTTAAACAGGTCCTTGGAATCAGGGTTCACGTATTTGCTTTCCCTACAATCTCTCTCTCTCTCTCTCTCTCTCTCTCTCTCTCCTGTGCCAGCCTGCACCCCCTTTCCCAGTGAGAGTCGTGTACTGCAGACCCTGGACTTGGCACGCTCTGCACTGGTCACTCTGCCCCTCAGGGCTACTGCACCAGCCTCGTGGCCCACAGTGATGGGTGGCTGGATCCGGGGCTTGGTGAGAGGTCGCCCCCTCTTCTCAGAGTGAAAGCTAACCCATGATGCCCAGAGACAGATCACAGTGGAGCACTCTCCAGCTGCGGTGTGGGGACTGGTCAGTGGGTGCTCCAAGGTTCGTTAGGAGGTTCGTGGCCTGCTCGGCACAGGGACGCTGTCCAGCAGCCTCCCCGAGGGTGAGAAATGAGCTCTCTGCTCCTGTGAAGACCTGTGGCTTTGGGAGCCCATAGGGTCAGTCCTGCCTGGCCTGGTTGGGCTGCTAGAGATCAGACTCGACTTGACCTGGAAGGCAGCTCCTGGGGGAACTGTGGCTTAGGCGTCGGTCCACTCACCATGAAGACAGCAGTTCAAACCCACTGGCCACTCTGGGGGAGAGGAATGAGTCTGTCTGTTCTGTCCACACCCCGTGTCGGCCGCTGTGTGCCAGACTTGACCCCGGGGCAGTGAGTTTGGCTGGGCTCGGCCGCCTTCAGCTGGAGGCGCTGTGGGGTTAGGATTGGCCGGCTAACTGCAAGCAGTTGAGGTTCACCCGCTGCTCAGGGCGCACATGCTCAGGCGGCCTGCTCTAGCCCTGCTCTGCCCTCAGGGCTGCTGGGCATCATGAGTCGGGACCGCAGCATCTAGCTGAGCTGACTGCTGCCCTTCCTTCCCCCAGAGGTCTCCCTGAGCACCATCTCCGAGGTCCTTGGCCGGCGGGTGCAGCTGAAGGGCCTCATCGGGAAGAGAGCCATGAAATGCCCCTACTGCGATTTCTACTTCATGAAGAATGGCTCGGACCTGCAGCGCCACATCTGGGCCCACGAAGGTCAGTGCCACGGTCGGCGTGGAGCCGGCCTCGTGACAGCTCCCTCCGCCCGGACGCTAGACATGCCGTGCAGGACCAGGCCACAGAGCCGTGAGGGCCACCCCCCGGGTCCCACGGGCGGCCAGGACCAGCGGGGAAACACCTCTGGCTCCCAGGCCTGTGCCCGCTGGGCGCAGCTCTTCCAGGAGCTGGAGCTGGCTTCTCTGGAGCTGTCGTGAATGGCGGCAAGCTTCCAGCAGACGTCCCGTGCGCCTCAGGGTGGCCCAGATAGCCAGGCACATCTGCCTACCTGACCTCGGGTCAGCTTCACGCTGTCAGTTCCCAAGGCAGAGCCTGCTCCGCAGTGTGGACTGACCTCTGCTGGGAAACTCGGAGTCAACGCTGATGCGTGGTGACCTCGCCGACAATAGCAAAGCGAGGCGGGCTCTGCCTCACCCCGGGGCCAGGTTGAGGTGGGGCTGGGCCGTGGTCCCTAGGAGTTACAGGCACACGTGCACACATCTATCGTACACGCACACACCTATATCATACATGTGCACACACAACCTCATAGACTACAGATACATAACTGAGCGTCCATAGTATACATGTGCACCACGTATGCACGCACACACAAATTACATAAGCTACAGGTATGTCACTGAACACCTGTATCACACATGTACAACATAATGTGTGCACAACAAAAACTACGTAAGCTACAGGTATGCCACTAAATATCCTGTGTACCATATACACACATATGAACTACATAAACTAGAGCTCTGTGACTGAACCCCTGTGTCATACGTGTGAACACACATAAATTACGGGTCTATCACTGAACACCGGTGTGTCACACATACATGTCGCACACATGTCACAGGCACGTCACACTCGGTTCTCACCTGCACCCCAGGCTGTGGCTCGCACACCCATGTGCCGCCCTGCGTCCTCTAGGCGTGAAGCCCTTCAAGTGCTCTGTGTGTGAGTACGCGACGCGGAGCAAGAGCAACCTCAAGGCCCACATGAACCGGCACAGCACCGAGAAGACCCACCTCTGTGACATGTGCGGCAAGAAGTTCAAGTCCAAAGGGACGCTGAAGAGCCACAAGCTCCTGCACACGGCGGATGGTGAGTCAGGCCTCAGTCCACCCGGCGGCCATGGGGGAGGACGCAGAGGGGAAGCTACCCCAGGGAGGGAGGGGTCCTCAGGTCCTCCGTGCTTCTGGGACCTTCCACCTGGAGCCCGAGGAAAGGTGTCCTGGTGGGGCAGTGGTGAGGTGTTCAGCTGTGCAGCAAATGAAAGAGTGTGTGTGTGTGTGTGTGTGTGTGTGTGTGTGTGTGAGGCAATCGCTCCTTTGGATGGAGTCCCCTGTGTCCATTTGCTTCTGTCAGTACTGCCCGCTGGTGGCGGCCTGGACTGGACCTCGTTGGGTTCACCATCGAAGCTGCGCCAGAACCCAGCACTTCTGGTGAAAACGGGCTCAGGTGCTAAGACTCAGCATCATTGGGAACGTGGACCCAAATATTAGAGGTGCACTGAGTGAGTCCTTCCTCTGTGCTTCCATGACAGCAGATCTGGGGTACAGGCCCATGGGGAGCTGTCCTGCCATCCGAGGTTTGACCTCGGGGAGAGAGGACACAGGAGGATGCATGGCCTCGCCAGGGGGCCTCATGCTAGCACCTATGATTGATGGCCTGGGCAGCCATGGTGGTGGGCAGTGAGCTCTCTCGGTGGAGGGGGTGGGTCATGCTGGGTCAGGGCAGGAAGCAGTTGGTGTTGGACTCAGGCTGCTGACCCGCTTGTTGTGTGTGCCATCGGGTCCGGCGACGCCGTGTGTGGCAGAGGGGCACAGTGCCCGGCGCTGTGCCGGCCACGTGCTCCTGCCTCTTGTTGCAGCCACCATATCCAGGCCCTTCCTCCTCTTCGCTGCCCTCCTCCTTCACCAAGCACAGCTCCTTCTCAGGGAGCCCAGGTGGGGGCATGTTGGGTCCCCACCTGGGCCACTCATCCGCAGGTCAGCCGTTCAAGGCCTTTGAGACCCACAGAGGCAGGTCCCCCCAGTCCCACAGGGTTGCTGAATGAGAGTTGAGCAGGTGGTGGCGCTGTCCGGGAAGCACTGGGCTGCTCCCTGTCAGGACAGCGGTTCCAATCCACCAGCTGCTGCACGGGAGGGGAGAAAGACGTGGCTGTCTGCTCCTGAGAAGATTCACAGTCTGGAAAACCCTCCCTTTGCAGGGTCGCTGTGGGCGGGAATCAGCCAGCGAGAGAGGGATGGCACTGGGTGAAGGGGTTTGTGAAGTCACGTCTCCCTCCCACGCCCTCAGCAATTCGGGAGGAGGGAGCCCGTGTCTGAGGGGCTGTGAGGTCTGCAGGTCACCTATAACACAGGTGTTCATAGGAGGAGACTGTCTGGGGCTTCAGAAAACTCCTGGGAAAGGCCCCTTTTCTTTCCCTCTCATTCCTCCACGTACTTCTGTAAGCCCCCCCTCCCCCATTCTGCCAGGTGTCTTTTAAAGCCCTCATCTTCCAGGTGACTTTTAGTGCCAGTACTCCGTGACCCTGGTGGGAGGCAGCCAGGCTGCTGACTGTGGTCTGTTAGCTCCCTGGTGAGGGAGCCACGAGCCCCTGGTTCGTACCTACACCAAACGTACTGCCGTCACTGAGCGGCTTCCAGCACCACACACACACACACACACACACACACATACACATACACATGCAGCTGCTCCTCGGCCTCCAGAGGTGGGCCATGGGGGCCGAGCGAGTTTGCAAATGGAGGAGGGCAGCCTCTCCCAGCTGTGTGCGCACTCCGTGTCTCTGTGCCGTGCAGTCATTGTTGAGCTGTACGGGCTTAGGGCACCCTGTAGGCCACCGTACGACGCCACAGGACTCTTCTCCTGGGACTGACTGGATGGGACTGTCAGCCTCATTCATCCCCGTGGCCTAGGTACCCTGCTTGTCCCCCGCTTGGACACAGTGCTGCCTCGCGCGGTCTCGTGCGCCAGGTTGGGGAGCAGGGGACTGGGCCACAGAGCGGTCGTTCTAACGCCACGGGGGGCGGTCGAAGCAAGCTTTGGGGTTGTTTGTTTGCTCACAAGTTTTTAAAGACCTCCCTTCTCCCACTGTGATCATAGGACAACACGTGGTTACTATAGCAACTTGGAAGGGCCCCCTCCTACATCTCTACATGAATAGATTTCACAAGTGTTTTGCCTCTACATTCGACAGTCATCTTCTTTTTCATCCGTGCTTTCGCCGTGTGAAAAGAAATCCCATCTTGGGAGAACACGCTTGGGGCCTTCCTTCAAGCTGTGCCTTTGGCCCCCCAAGCCTGTCACCCCTCCCTCGCTGCCATGGAGACGAGGCTGCTCCTGGCCAGCCCACAGGACTGGCTAGGGCAGCCCGCGTGTGTCTGAGACTGTCACTCCGCACAGGGTAGGAAGCCCCCTGTGTCCCCCTGCAGCCCCGTGGGTAAGCCCTGCACCAAGGATGTCTCCCCTCCGCTGCCTGTCCCTGAGGCGTGGCCTTCTTGGAATTATCTGAGGTGCGTGATGTGTTGCCGCCGAGCCCACTCCGGCATGGGAGTGACCTGCAGGAGAATCACATGGTCCCTTCGGCTTTCCGAGCCCACACAGCTCCATGGGAGCAGACAGCCTCCTCTTTCACCTGAGCAGTGGCAGGCAGATTTGAACTGCCGACCGTGTGGCTAGAGAGCAGACCCCCTCTGCCCCCAGGGATCCTTGGCTGTGGGGTCGGATTCCTCATTTGTTCCTGGTTCTCTGTGGACTCACATCCTTACCGTGCCCCTTTGTCATGCCAGGCTGCCCCCAGGTGTTGGGTGTTCCGGTATGTTGTCCTGTGTGGCGTCCTTCTGATAGGTGTAGCTAAAGACACACAGACACACCGCGCTCCCTCTCCTTACACCCACCCCGCACTTGTGCCCGCCATCCCCGTGGGGCCATCAGGACTTGGGAGGCGCTCTGGGACTGCCGGGCCCAGCCATGGGGACTTGTTTCTCTGTGTGGGAGAAGGGGAGGCGCTGGCTGCCTCCGAGCTCTGCGGGGCTGGCACCCACAGCCTCTGTCTGGAGCTCCCAATTCCTTGGGGAAATTGCTCCCACTAATCGCACGGCTGCCTGGGTGGGGCTGTCACCCTTGAACCATGCAATTAAGCCCTAATTTAGAAGCCTGCCTGCCACAGCCTGCTTTCACTGTGCTTGCTGCCCCAAGGATAATTCAGGCGGTGGATCCAGAAGGAGACAGTGTGTGGACCTAGGAGGGTCACTCTGGATTCTTCTCTGCCACCCTTTAGAGGGTGTCTGGCTGCTATCCGCTTTGAGTCTGAGCCTCCTCCTCCATTAAATGGGGGTCTTTACCCCTCCCATTTGTTAAATGGGTCTGAGGGTCAAGGGGACATAGCCCCCCCCCCCACTTCTTCTGTGCAAGCTCCTCTCCTGGGTAGGAGCAGGTTGTGCCTGTTCAGTCGTGTGGCCAGGGAGCTTGTGCATGGACTGATGGACCATGAGCTCACAACGTCCAGCGGCACACTTTGGAGCTCTGTTCACCAGCATGTGTCTAATGACCAAGGAATCCTCACCTTCAGGTCATCCCTTCAGGTCATCCCTCCTTTGGGACCACCAACTCTGGGTCCAAACACACCGTTTGACCTGGGCACCCCTACCGACTCCACCATGGTCAGGTCAGAAGAGCCCACGCTGCTTCTGCAGGGGCAGCTCTCAAATGCCTGGTGGCTTTCCGGATAAACATACCCTTGATGGCCTGGGCAGTTTCACAGGTGTTCTTAACGTGGACCGGAAGCTTCAACCTTCTTGATCTGCAGGCTTTTGTGGGGTTTTCTGGGTCACCTGAGTAGCGAACCACTTTGGCAGGTCACCTGAGCCCGCTGTGGCAAAGAGGAAGAGCAGTGGGTCCTGGGAGAATTCATGGTCACCCCTCTTCTGACCTGTTAGCTTTTCTTTTTTAGTCACTTTTTCTGGCCCCACCTCATCTCTCTACATTTTTTTCTCCCCCTCCAATTTTTATGTTGTTGATGATCACAGAGCCAAACCCCAGTCCCGCAGTTTCTGCCTGGCCAGCTTGGTGACTCTGACTCAAGGGACAGTCTTGGGGCTGTCCATGCAGAGTCCACCTTGTCTGAGCCGTGTCTTTGCCGTGAAACCAAACCGAACTCAATCCCGACCCAGAGCGACCCAGCAGGACCTGCGCCACAGGCTTCTGAGACTGTGTCTGTACGTGGGCCAAGAGCCTCACCTTTCTGCCTCGCAGCGGCTGGTGATTTTTGAGCTGCTCACCTTGTGCTTGGCAGCCCACAAGTACTAGGGATTCAACACACAGCACACAGAAAACAGTGAAGCCCCACTTGCTTACGGAACCGGAACCTTCCTGTCCTGAGGAACGAGGGGGACCTTAGTGAGAGAGCGCTCTTGGGAGAAAGGGTCAGGAAGGCGGTGGAGGAGCCACCACGGGCATCCGAATAGCAGAGGAGGGAGCACGACACGGGAGAGACTCCGGCGGTTGGGTGGATGCCCCAGTGCGCTGCTGGCCACCACATGGGCGGATGGAACCCAGCCCCTGCTGTGAGGGACATAGACCGGGCTGTCTGCTCCATAGAGGCTCACTGTCTTGAGACTCAGGCCTCTCTCCTGGGTGCCACCAGGCTGCTCCGAGTCTCCGTCCACCCTCTGGCCCGGAGATGTGCCATTCCCAGAGAAAGGCCTGTCCAAGCGTGTTTGAGAACTTGTCTCCCAGGAACTGAGTGAAACCCAGATGTGTGGCCCACCGGTGCACACATGCGTCTGCCCACCTGAGCGGTGTGGGGCAGGCAGGCGAGGTGGGGCCCTGCTGTGGAGGCCTGCCATCCCACAGGGCTTCTCAGTCACCGTGAAATGCGCTTTGTCCGTCAGCCCTCAGCCTCCCCTGGGCTGGGTGCGTGGAGGGACCTGTGTGTTTGGGGGGGTAGGGGTGGGGAGCGGGGACCGGACTCTCGCCCTGGTGTGCCACTGGACCAGTTGCTCAAGGTCCTTTGCTTGTTTGCTCCTGAGCAAAGGGAAGGAAGGGGCCCCGGGCCCAGGGGCTCCTTGATTGGACAGCCGTCCTGCCACCAAGCCCGCCCCAGTCTGTGGGTGTCATCACTGACACGCAAACGTTTGAATCGCTCAGTAGCCTGTTGTGTGTAGGGTGGTGCTGTTCCTGTGGGCAGGGGGTCCGCCTCGGGTTCCGTTTGGGACCCTGGGCCCAGGAATGGCGCCAGCACTCAGTGACCCCCACCAGGGGCAGGCTTGCGGAGAGTGCACAGGGACCGCTTGCCTCCTCTTCGCCTCCGTGACTTCATATTGGTGTCTCTCAGCCTCGCGAGGTGTTTCTGGGTTGAATTGTGTTCTCCCCACAGAAGTGTTTTCGGTCCTAGCCCCCATTCCCGTGGCCTGAGAAGGCGGTGCCGCGAGTGACCCCATTTGGGAATGAGTTTGCTCTGTCCCGTTACTGAGCCGGTGCCAGTGCTGGTGTAGGTGCTCCTCGCATCACCTTCTGTGACGGAGCTCACCGAGAGGGACAGAGACATCGGGAACGGGAGGCTCAGAACAGATGCTGCAGAGGAACTTGCTCCCAGAGCTGAGGGGAATAGCCCTTTCCTGGAGCTGGTGCCTGAATTAGTATGTGCAGCCCCTTCGCAGTGAGGGGCGCTGTTTCTGCTCTCAACTCACTACTATCACGCCAGTTCCCGGTCACAGTGCCCTGTAGGACAGGGTGAAGCTGTCCCCCGTGGGTGCCCAAGACTACCACTCTTTACGGGAGGATAAAGCCTCCTCTTCCTCTCATGCAGCTGATGGTTTTGAACTGCTGACCTTGTGATTAGCAGCCCAATGCATAACCACTGCCCCAACACTGTGTGGGGAAGACACTGCTTCCTTCTCCTGCGGATTGGCTCGCCAGGGCTTCCCACCGGCTCATTCTGGGTAGACTGCTGTTGAGGACTTGCATTTCCTCCTGGGCTGGGACCCCAAGTGTTGTTGGAAGTGAGTGGGGAGCAGGCCTGGCTTTGCTCCCACTGCCATGGCACCTGGATGTATGATCTGCTGCTTTCCTCGGGGACACTTCCAGTGCCTGACTCAGCCCCGTGGACCCCTGTACAACCCGGGCACGTGACCCTCATCCACAGCCTGGGGCGACACTTGCTTCCCTAGGTCTGAGGGTGCCGGGGAGACTGAGCACGGCTCGGACCTGGCTCTCGCCAGGGGACATTGCACACAGCTGACCAGCCGGCCTGCTTTCCGTGAGTCAGAAACACCGGCTCGGTGGCTTCAGGGAAGAGCTTATCATCCCAGTTCCTGTTAGGTGCTGCCGCCTTCATCTGACCCACAGCCACTTTCAATACCCCACGGGGAGACCCTGCCTGGGCCCGCATCCTCAGAGGAGGGGTCCCTGAGTTTGGACCCTCGTGTCAGTCCATCACGGACCTTCGTGTTCTGTTTCACCTCCCTCCTCCTCACCAGACACGACACCGTTCTCCTGACAACGCGTCCAGAGTGTGTGGGACCAACCCTCCCCATTCTCGCTTCTGAGGAGTGTCCTGTCCAAGCTTCTTCCAAGACAGACTCGTTTGTTCTTTTGGCAGCCCCTGGGCCCTCAGGATGTTTTTCCAGTGCGTGCTGAACCCTTGTCACTACCCAGGTGGGACTCTGTGGGAACTGGACAGGCAACATGTGTCTGTGTGAGCCGGCCGCCGAGGGTGACATCTGGGTGCCTGCTGGGTGGGGGTGTTCCAGTGGCTGGGCCCCGAGCACTCAGCCCAGGCCTGCTGTTGGCTGTGCTCACCGTCTGCCCCCTTCTCCGCAGGGAAGCAGTTCAAGTGCACGGTCTGCGACTACACAGCGGCCCAGAAGCCCCAGCTGCTGCGGCACATGGAGCAGCACGCTTCCTTCAAGGTAGGGGGATGGCAGCGCCTAAGCGTAGAGCCCTGTGCCTGCTGGCTCACCCCTTGCAGACCTTCCTGCCGGCACGGGCTGGTTCTCCTCACCCGAGGCTCCCGGGGGTGGCCAGACAGTTCGCTGCGACTGTTTGAAGTCCAGAGTGAGACAAAGTATGCCCTCCCGGGTCAGACCATGCGGGCAGTCCAGGTGCCCTCGTGCACCCCCCTGTGCTCCGTCATCATCACTTCATATGCTTCTCTCCTTCTGTGCACGTGAACTGTAAACTCCCCTGCTCCGTTGGTTGTAAGCGCCCCCTGCATCATTGGGTAGTGGGGTCTTCCCCCTCTTTGCTGCCCTGAGAAACTCCCAACGGCATGGTCTCACACGCTCTGCAGCCCACAGTGCCGGGGCATGCTGAGTAACCCCTCACCCCCACCCTGCAGGGTGCCCTTGGGTTCTTACAGGTGCTCCCAGGGTGCTGCTGACCCGCCCCGGGGAGCCGAGCTGGAGAAGGTGCTTGGCAGGACAGGAGGAAACCTTGCAGGGCTGGGGCTCCCGGAGCAGAGACACGTCTGCTCCCCAGTCAGCTTCTCGAGCCTGGGTCCCTGTCGACCAGTCCATCAGCCCTGATACTGTGATGCCAGGCAGTGTGAAGGAGCCGGGTCACTGCTGGTCCGTCTCTCCACTCGACGGCAGCTCCGCTCTCTGTGGCAGACGGAGACAACTACTCATGGCTGTCTCCTTGTGCATGAACCAGGAGAGGTTGTGTTTTTAAGTTGAGTTTTTCTCCTCAGTGAAAGGACACTCTTGGACAGTGGTGCTTCCTGGCTGTCCGTGTATCACCCCACGCCTGTTTTCAGACCTCGATTCATATTCTACCAGGCTGTTTTCTCAGGATGAGCCCAGTGGAGGGGCAGTGATGGACTGACTCTGTTGCCTGACCGCCAGGTGCCATCCCTCTGATACAGACCCCTGACGACCCCGTTTATGTCAGGGGTCAGGGCTGGCTGTCTTGAAGGACATCCCTAGGCCTTCCAAGGCCTCGCAGCTGGATTTGAACTGCCACCCTTCTGGGGACCCACCAGGGAACCCTGAGATTTCTACAGCCCATGAAACTGGGGCACAATACCGGTTCTGGAAAGTCCACTTTCGTGTGTTTTTCTTCTTGTCATCAGAAGCACTGATGTTGAGATGGGAGATGCTGGTCAGACAGACAGACAGACAGACAGAGGAAAGGCCAGCAGACATGAAAAACAAGTCCTTGGCTGAGCCCCAGTGGTGTAGTGGTTGTACACGGGACTGCGGCCCACTGGGATGGAGGTCCAATTCCAGCTCCACAGGAACAACGGATGGCCTCTTACTCCCACCACCAGAGGGCTGTGATGCCCCCCCCAAAACAAAACAAAAAAAAGAAAAGCCCTCATGGCCATCGAGGGCATCGTGAGTCATCGATGTTGACTCACGGTGGCCAGTCCTGCCACCCTCACGATGGCCACTGCTCCCATGGCTGCAGCCACGGCGTCCATCCATCTGTCTAGGCGCATTCATCTTGGTCACCGCCCCATCGCGTTACCAAGCGGGCGTGCTTCTCCAGGGACTGGTCTCCCCTGCAGATGTGGTGTCTGTAGTCCCTGAGATGCTGTTCCAGCCCGCCTGCCACGGAGGGGAGAGAGGGGCAGGTGATTCTGTTAGGGCCGCGCTCAGTCACCAAGGCAGAGGCTGCAAGTACGCCCAGAGCCTCCCTACTTCTGGGAAGCAAGTCAAAAATTGGGGTTTTCGAATTGCAAGTCTGCAAAAAAATATATATATATCTGAAACCAGTCAGCACTTTTCAGGACATGTGCCCTGTGAAAACAGCTCAGCATGACGGTTTCGGCCCCTCTGAAGCCCGCCGTGCTCGGCCGCACACGGACCAGCCTCCTGTCTGGGGTGGGCACTGATCACCTCCGCCTCTTCCCTGGGGTGCGGAGCTGAGATCCTCCTTTTAGAAGCGAGGCTGGCCCTGCCGGCCTCTTGGAAGGGCACCATTTGAAGGTGCTGTGAATCAGACTGCTGCTCGCCCCATTGCCCCATGGGAGAGAGTTGTAGCGGCTGCTTCCATGAGGACAATCTTGGAAACCCCTGGGGGCTAAGTCTGCTGCCCCTCCCCCTGGGTCATGGGGAGCTGGGATCACCTTGACAGCACCGAATCCATTTCCTGTCAGTCTCACATGCTGGGCGTCCTCACAAGGTGTTCTTATGAATCCCAAAGGCACCCAGCAGCATCTGTGGTCGGCTGCCAGTCTGCGGGGCCATGTGTCTCTGCAGAGGGGCTGGCCACTGCTCTCTCCATGACTGTTACAGAGACACCCACCTCCTTTCTTCTGGGTGGCACACACACCGTCCTGTGCGGTGTGGACATTCAAGAGACGGCCAGAGTACAGGCCAAACGGGGAGCTTGCCGGCTGTTCCCACGGAGAGCGCCGGCTGGCAGTGGCTTCTCTGTGTAGCTGGTGTGTGCCAAGCTCTCTGCTGGGCCGGGCCGTGGCTCCCAAGTCTGGGGACCGCGGCTCCACCTCATGGAGTCCATGGTGGAAGTGTCCAGGCAAGTTCCTGAGACTGGACCTCTTTACGGGGAGAGAAAGCCCTGTCTTTCTCCTGCGGAGGGGCTGGTGCCTCTGAACCACTGGCCTTGCAGCTAGCTGCCCAGCCTGTAACCACCATGCCACCAGGGCTCCTGGGGACAGTGGCACGTGTGCAGAAAACGCCAGACAAAGCGACGCCTCGGCAAGGGTGCTGCTTGAGGAACAAGGGTGTGCTCGACTCAAGCCACGGCGGGGTGGTGGGCGGGGAGAAGAGGGAAGGGGTCGCTCGCTGCCTGTCTCTGAGCTGCAGTCACATGGGCTGCAGGCCCCTCCATGCACCTCGGTCTCGCTGTGCAGAGACGTGGCAGGCACATCTGGACAGCGGGCGGGAGACGGATTGCTGTATGTGACACGAACGCCTTGCCTGTCTGACAGCGTGCGGTGTCTTCTCGGGAAATATTGCGTGTCTGACAGCAGGAGCGATTACCCAGGAATCAATAATCTCAAGAGTCTCCTCAGCTCCACACCGAGTGCAATTAGCTGGGATTGATTCACGGTTATTGATTGTGATGAGATAATTACCTCCCCGCAGGCCGTGTTGAACTCCGGGTGCCCCGGGGTCCCCCGCACAGTCTCCCTGACTTTACAAAGAGGGGCGCTGTGCTGCCGCAAAGAGGCGATACCCCCATGGCGTGGTGCCGCCCGTGGGGCTGGCTGACCCTGACGCTGCCCTAGTCCTAGCCGGGAGCTGTTAACAAGTCCCGAGGAGAAAGGGGAAAAGCAGAAATATCATGGGGCCTGGTGGGGACAGGTCATCTCTCCAGGTGCCAAGGGGGCGGGCCACTGGCTTCTGGCCGTGTGTGGATCCTGGGCCACAGTTGGCGAGTATTAGAAACCAGCATCTCACGGCGCAGCTCAAGGAGACCCCCTGTGTGTGTCAGAGTAAAGGGGCTCCTCTGGGAAGGAGATCGCCACACCTTTCTTCCACCGTACCTTGGCCACCAACCTTTCCGTGAGCAGTCAAGGGCGGGGGGCCGTAGTGGATGACCAGATGGAGTTGGGCATGGCCAGTGGGACCAGGACAGGAAGGACACCCGCTCCTTGTGATGGCCCCCACCCTTGTCGCTTGGGGATTTTCGTTGAAACCCCCTCCCGACTCATGGCCTCCCTCCAGGCCAGGGTGCCGCTGCCCCAAGACTGCCAGCTTCAGCAGGAATGAGCAGCTGGGGGTTCTCAGCCTGGTGCTTAACTGCTGCAGCACCAGGCTCTCAGGACCCCTGGGATGTGGGCCTGCCCCTTGCAGGTGTGTTTCCCTCCCTGCTTCTGCCTTTTCTTTCCTGCCTGCCCATATTCTGTACCTGTCTGTTCATCCTTAGGTTGGCTTGGCCCACCAGGGGGACATTCTGGGGCTAGAGAACAAGGCTGGCCCAGTAGCAGTCTGGGGCACATAGTTGGTCTGCATTCTCCTTACAGCCGTGCTGGGAACCTTTTATCTGCCAAGGGCTATTTGGATATGTGCGACTTACTCTGAGGACCATGCACACGTCCCCTCTGAGCAGGCGGCCTGCTCCATGTGGTCACACATTTCATTCACTCGCCCCGGGGTGATAACCAGGAGCCGGGGGTCTAGTGCTAACACTGGCTGGCCACAAGGTCAGCAGCTCCAAACCACCAGCTTCCCTGCAGGAGGAAGACGGGGCTTTCTGCTCCCGCCAAGTTATAGTCTCAGAAAACCACACGCAGGGCAGCTCTACCCTGCCCTGTGGGGTCTCTGTGAGCCGGCTTCAGCTCCCGGGCAGTGAGTTTGGTGTGGGTGTGGTGACGGCAGCTGCCATGGCTGCCTCTGTAGGCCTCTCCTCACTCAGCCCCATCGCCGCGCCCTCTTACTACCGACACCCTCGGGTCTCTCGCTTAGGAACACGTGATGGCTTCTCACTGGCCTTACTTGCCATTCGGGGCGGGGGGGCAGGCACAGCCTCTGGCGGCAGATTCATCGCTGACTCGGGGGCCCTCAGCCGCCCCAGCCAACGTGAGCCCCGCCCTCAGCACAGGGGGGTCAGGACATCGGGCAATGGGTGGGTGCCGTGCACTCCCTCCCAGCATGGCGAGGCCACGGCATGCCTCACACAGCCCTGCAGAGCACCACGCCGGGGACAGCTGACCTGCCGGGGTCATGGGAGGCAGGCGGTGGAGGAACACTAGGGAGGGGTGGCC